>OY856409.1:1827329392-1827591892 GCA_963693085.1 Alisma plantago-aquatica
AATCATGAAATAGTAGGATAGTTTACTTTCCTACTATTACGAAGAAGAAAGATGTTCTGATGATGCCATACAACCGTCTCAGAGATGAGCTGACCGGATGGAGGACCAGGTGGACAAGCGAAAATGATTGGATGGAGGAGCCAACCGATCAATTAGAGGATCCAACAGATGGTAGACATAAGGACCAAATGACCAATGAGATGACTGACAAAGAGGTGAGTCGATTGGTTCAAGGGTTGAATCAATCAATCTAAATTAGCAAGCATGAATCTTTATCAATAATAGGTTTTTGCATGTGATGTGGACCCTAGATTGTGGTAATTCCTTATTTCTCTAAGGAATTACATTAGGCTGTCCATAAACATTGCTTTTTGTTTATATCATATTTTTGTTGTGGGATATAACATGTATTTGATACATACTATATATGTGGTGATTGGATAAAGCATATGTATTTATAAACACAACCTCCCTCAAATAAATATATTAAGCCTTAGATTCTTTCCAAAAGAAAACACATGAAAAACTTGATTGACCAAGCATAGGTTACACCCTAGAGTGGTGTGTCATATATCTCATGGAAGTGTGATGGTAATAATATAGGTTCCTCCCAAGCAGGGTGCATTATTATCGTGTCGACTTTTAGGTCATACTTAGCTGGTGATTCTTTGAGCTTCTAGTCCCAAAGACATGCAAATGATTATGGCAAGGAGTTGAGCATGTCATCTATCCGGAATTGCAAATGATGCAATTGGCAAAAGTTGCCTACCTTGATGATTAACTATGTATTGCGGTGTTGGTCGGGCCATAGTTGAATTATCTTGGACCTCAGCCCACTAGAATATTATACACTACAATATTTAGAATTGATATATGAGGGCTATCAATTTGAATAAAATAGTGGGAGTGATAATTAATTAAAGACCAAATTTTCAAATCAAATCAAATAAAATAAAAAAGGGTTTTTGACAAATGCAAAATTTCTCTTGTAGAATCAAATGACAAACAAATCTATATTGTGATCGGTCCTTAAGAAGGACAAAGTTGACTAGACAAATTTCCATGACTGGCTTTGGACTTTGAGAAGGGTTCTCAATGAAGAGTGCAAGCTCTACGTCCTTAACAAATCAGTGCCAGAAATACCTTCTCCTGATGGGCCTAGGGCATAAGTGGATGCTTACTAGAAGCATGCCAATGATGCCTTAGAGATAAAGTATCTTGTGCTTAGCTGCATGAACTATGATTTTCATGAGAAGTGCGAGGACATGGGGATTCTCGAGATGGTAACACATCTTAAGAAAGTGAACCTTAGCACTACAAAAAAATAAAGGGATGATATCATGAAGGCACTTTTTGAGTCTAAGTTGACAGAGGGAACCTCAGTAAACATGTGCTCAATATTATGGGACATGTGTATCATCTTGAAGAACTCAAATTCACCTTGTGCCAAGAGTTGGTCACGAATATGATTCTAAAGAAATTACTGGAATCATATAGACACTTTTTTTCATGTTATCATGTGAATAATATGGCCAACCTGATGTCAGATTAGCTTGTCATTTGATACATGTTGAAGTAAGATTGAAGAAGGACAAGCCCATGATGATGATTAATGGAGATGAGTCCAAGAATCAAAGCAAGGTCGAGAAGACTTCTGAGGTCAAGAACAAATCCAAACGGCATACTCCAGAGATAGCCAACAACATGAGAAATATCTACGCCTAGCATTGATATTGTTGAGTGTGTTGGTATGTATGCTGAAAGAGCCAATCATATGATGATTGTAATGGCATAATATGTAAATGATTTGATTAATAAATAAAGGTAACCTTCCAATTTATTATGTTTAGTTCAGTTATGAGATAATGATGTAACATTATAAATGTCTAGAGAATGATGTTACTCAATGACGTGTGTTTTCAAGTACATGACTTGAACAATGAGATAATATGAATATTAAGAGTATACATGTACATTCTTATTATGTCCCTGATCGGTTGTTATTGTGGAAGGTTGATAGACAACAATGACACATAAGATTAGAGTGTGAGTTGGCTGATGACAGAATCACATTAGTCATGATATTGAATATCAAACCAAGCACACATATACATGTTAGAGAACCCATTGAAGCCATTACCATGGTAGTCATAGTTAGTTCTCATAGTTATGGCTGTGATTGTGGTTCTTAGACCTAAAGTCACTACACTCATGACATGTTGTTTGGTATGCTTTGGCATCATCAAATGTAATCCCAAAACAAGAATTATTATATAGGTGATGATTGGGTGACTATGACACATGGGGATTGACTAGGAGTGATGTAGATGTGATTTGTCTCTCCTAAAGGAGTATGATATCCTAGGCCTCTTGATTAGCAAGACTGAAAAATGTGTGTCCATGCACATGTGAGTCAATATGTGGTATTCAACTTATATATATCTCACAGAGTCTGCTCTGGTTCAAGGGATAAGATTGAATGTTGAAGAGGATGACTACTCAATGCCTCGAGTTCAATCTAGATATTAGTGACAAAGGAACCATACAAACACTGTAACACCATACACATATTGTAGGCTGAAGTATTCTCTAACTTTTTATTTATTTGGGTAGCATTGATGTGAGACTAGGCACCACTCATTGCTTGAGATGCCATAAGTTGTTATGGACATTCACTACCAATGTATTATGGGACCTATAGGGTCACACACATAGGTATTGAACTAGAAGAGGAGTTTAATCTCGAATGATGATTGAATTGATTATTAAAGTGTTTAGGTATTCAATTCACGCAACAAATCAACTGACTGGACTTCCAACCAGTCGGCTCACCCAGTGAGACCACCATTTGGAGTGTCTGGTTGATTGGAACTAAATTGGATGAAGTTCTGCACGAAACGGGCACCAACCGAATTGCTCATTGGGTGAAATGATCAGCTCAGGTAGAGTGAGATGACTGGTTCACTTGGTGAACCGATCATCTCAATTGTACTGGCAGAAGGTTCTAGAGACTTTCCCGAATTCATGAGAAAGATTGATCGTTTCTATTGATCAATTCTATTGATGCAAGGAATTGATGTTTAGCATTAATTGGAAACAAATTGCAAAATTCGTATGTGATTGTGAAACTACAAAATGATCGTCTTGTTGAGCAAAATGATCGACTCACATGCTGAGTGACTATCTTGGCTGCCATCCGATTAGTTTGACACTTGTAGATTGTGAAAATTCAAGATTTTCTTGTCCCTTCCACTGCCACATAAATTGAGAACCCATGTCCTAACCCATCGTATAAATAGAGGGATACTGGGGGATTCCCAGAGTACAACTCAATTGTTTCTAACAATTGTTGTCCTCTCCGGCTGTGGTAAGCAATAGAGGGCCCAAGAAAGTTCCACCCACTAAAGGAAGGGATAGCAAGGGAGAAACAATTGTGGGAGAGTAAGTTGGTGACTAGTACACCAACAGGAGGGACAACACCTTCCTATCCATTCAAATAGGTGTTGGTATGTATGCCCTGAGAGCCAATCATGGGATGATTGGTGGGATACATTAAGATTGATTTGATAAACATAAAAGGTGAGCTTCCAATTCTTTCTAGTTTAGTCATATGAGATAGTGATAGAACATATTGAATGTCTAGAGAATGACAGTACTCAATGACGTATGCCTTCAGGTTCATGACCTGAACGATGAGATCATACGGATGCTAAGAGTTTGTACATTCTTGATATGTCCCTAGTCGGATGTCATTGTGGAAGGTAGATAGACAGCAATGACACACAAGACTAGATTGTGGTGTTGGTTGATGACAGAATCTCATTAGTCATGATATAGAGATATCAAACCAAACACATAGGTACTTGTTAGAGAACAAGGTACCGGACAGACCCACCGTGAGTTTGACACATGGAACCATGAGATGGTAGTCACAGTCAGTACTCACAGTGATGGTGGTGAGTGTGATTCTTAGACCTGAAATCACTGCACTCAACACATGTCGTTGGGCACACTTTGACATCATCAAACGCAGTCCTGAAACATGGGTTGTTATAAAGGTGATGATTGGGTGGCTTTGACACATGGGGCTTTTGAGGGGCGAGTGATAGATATGGGATTTGTCCCTCCTGAGGGAGTTTGATATCCATGGCCACTTGATGAGTAGGATTGAGAAAGGCGTGCACGCATGTGTGAATCAGTATATGATACTGATGTCATACATATCTCTTCCAGTATACTCTGAGATCAAGGAAGTGAATGAACGTTGACAGGATGACTGTTCCATGCCTCGAGTTCATTCGGGATATCAGTGACAAAGGAATTATACATTCACTGTAACACCATTCACAGATTGTAGGATGAAAGTTGTTCTCCAACTTTCTACTTTCACTTGGGTAGCACTGATGTGTGACTAGGCACCGCTCTTTGCTTGTGAAGTCATAAGTGTTATGGACTTTCACTGCCAACGTGAAATGGACCTGCAGGGTCACACACATAGGATTTAACCTGGAAGAGGAGTTTTGTCCACAAAGCAATGTTTAGATTGATTACTAAAGGAGTTTAGTAGTTCAATTAAACACTCAATCAGTCGATAGCTCAATATCGTATGGTTCAAGGTGTTGGACGCATTGATTGGAGTATCAGATTGATTGAAATCGCAATTGACTGATTTTGCCCAACCTGTGCTCCCAACCGATCAGTTCATGTGATGAACCGGTCGGCTGAGGTTGCTGAACCGGTCGGCAGGAGTGTCCAGGCCGATCGACTCATGCCCAGGTTGAAATGACCGGTTCAAGGGTTGAACCGATCGGCTCAACTGGTGCAACGGATCAGTTGGGAAAAGTCATGTCGGCAAGAATTTTCCTTTGGTTTCAAATTGCCCAATTCGACTGGGAATAATATTGGTATTCGATACCAATTGGGAAAGAAACAAGGAAAGTTCTTTTGAGCCGGATTAGGACCATGAACCGATCGGTTCAGGGCACCAACCGATCGGTTGGAGTGCCCCAAACGATCAGCTCAGGTCCAACCGATCGGCTCAATGGCCGAACCGATCGGTTCAGTTGTGAACCGATCATTTCAAGTTGCGAACCAGTTGCTTTTTGTGAAAAATTCTCGAACCCTTCTACTCCTACTTTAGTCCCGCATTGCCCGGGATGGAGAACCCTGTCCCATGACTCTCCTATATATATAGGGGTATTGGGGGCTTCTCGTAGTACAGCTCAGTGCAACCAGTTGCTCTGCAAGTTGTCGTTCTCTCTGGTTTTGGTAACCGTGAGAGAGCCCGAGCAAGTGCTTCCCGCAAAAGGGAGGTGCAGCAAGGGAAGGACAACTGCAGTTGCAACAGGAGGCAGGAGAGCGTGTTGGCGACTAGTACGTCAACAGGAGGGTGCGACTCCTTCCACTTCCTTGTAGGACAAGGAGTGTGGAGTTCCAGGTGGTCCGTGTGGACTACTACAGAGGCGGGAGGACACTGCCGCTTAGGAGGACAACTGTCATCCGACAGTCCGGTTAGAGTAGGAGTTGTCAGTCCCGGTGCGACCAGGAGCTGCACAGACACCGTCGAAGTCTGGAGTTGAAGATCGCACATTGGGCGAGGTATTGTCGCCGAGCAAGCCTCGGGACAAGGTATGATTCCAAAAACCATCCTTTCCTATTATATAGACGTTGACGCGTTTCCTCGGTATGGGTTGGGGAGAAAATTTTTGTTTCCGCTGCCTTCTTTGTCTCCTTGAAAACCCAACAGTGGTATCAGAGCCACGTGAACTGCTCTATATTTTAGGAATATCGATATGATCGATTTTGGTTTGTCGCCTTTATTTATTGCATACGATGCGAATAATATCGGCTTTATGCATGTCCAATCCTAAATCCACAAATCCCTAATTACATATATGATATGTATTATTAATGCACTCGATACGCGTCGCCCTTAAACGAGTTTTGTGGTGGATGTATGTAGCATGATTATGGCCTATAAACCCCTATCTGTGATTGGTTGTGTGTGGTTGCTTGCATCTCGGTCTGCGCACCGATCTTCCCTCTCTTATTCCTGATGTAAATTGAAATAATTCGAGATTCTTTCCTACCTTTGCTCCCCCCGAATGTAACTCGGGGTTTCCCTTTTAAAGCAATGTAATAAATAGGATAGATTTTATTTCCTGTTATGTCAAAGACCGGCGAACATCAAGACGACTGCTCAGATGATCGGTTCAAGGAGTGAACCGATCGGTTGACCTTTCAGACGGTCGGTTCAAGGAGTGAACCGATCGGTTGATGACCGGTTCGAGGAGCGAGACGAGCGGGTGGCGGACATGACGAGATGCACGATGACCAGACGAACCGATCGGCTGGTGGCACCCAAACGACCAGCTGGAGAGTACAGATCATTCATGTGATGAGTTGATCAACTCGGATGGCAAGGCACAGAGTTCATCTTGTACAGGTTGCATGTGATGTAGACCTAGATGACCATGATTCCTCTTGGCTCGAGGAATCACATTAGGATGGCCATAATCATTGCTTTTGATCGTTTGTGCATGTTTTTTGTGGGATATAGCATGTATATGATACATACTATGTATTGTGGTGATTGGATATGTATATGTATATAAAACCAAATCCCTCATTAAAATATTAAGTTTTAGATGCCTTCCAAATGCGACACACGTGAAAAGCTTGATCGACCAAGTGTGGGCACGCCCTAGCATGGTGCACCGTCTATCTCATGGAAGAGTGAAGGATGAATGAGTGGGTCTGCCCTAGCAGGGTGCATGTTCATCATGTTTGCTTTGGGTCAGACTTAACAAGGTGACCTAGATAGGATCTAGCGCCTTGAGGCATGGAGATGATCATTGCAAAGAGTTGTATATGACATCTTATCAAGAGTTGCATATGATGCAATTGGCAAAAGTTGCCTACCTGAGAGATCTTTGTTGTGGGTGACAGCCCTAGCTGGTCCATGACTTAGAGGATTTCAGGATCTTGCCCACTAGAAGGTTGTACACTGCAATCTTCCAAATTGATGGTGAGGGATATCAATTTGAAGTAAAATAGTGGGAGCGATAATTAATTAAAGGCCTAATTATATCGTCAAATTTTCAAATCAATCAAATAAGTCAAAAATGAGTTTTTGGACTAAAATTGCATATTTTCCTTTTGTAGTTCAAATGGCAACAAACAACAACAACTTTTCTTTGCGATCGGTCCTTGACAAGGACAAGCTAAATGGGACAAACTTCCACGAATGGTATCGAACATTGAGAATTGTTCTCACTCAAGAGCATAAGCTCTATGTCCTGGACACACCAATTCCAGAGGAACCCGCTCCTAATGCACCAAGGACAAAAAGGGATGCTTACAAGAAGCATTCTGATGATGCCATTGATGCAAAGTGCTTGATGCTATGTTCAATGAACCATGAGTTGCAGAGGCAACATGAGAACATGGGTGTCATTGAGATGATTCTGCATCTCAGGAACATGTATGAAGATCAGGCACGATAAGAGAGGTACAATGTTTCTAGGGCGCTGTTCAAGTGCGTCATGACAGAAGGAGATCCTGTTGGTCCTCACACAGTCAAGATGATTGGGTATGTGGAGAACCTGCAGAGACTGGGATTTCCACTGAGCCAAGAGTTGGCTACTGACGTGATACTGCAATCGTTGCCAGAATCTTACAGTCAGTTTGTGATGAACTACAACATGAACAACTTTGATAGGCCACTGTCAGAGTTGTTGGGCATGTTGAGGACAGCCGAGTTACAAATAAAGAAGGACAAGCCTAAGTCCGTGATGGTGATCACGAGCAAGAAAGGCAAGTCTAAGCGCAAGGGCAAGGGCAAAGCTAAGAAAGGTTCTGAAGCTAGCCAGGAGTCCAAGCCATCTTCAGCTCTCAAGGCCAAGGGAGGCGTGACCAAGAAAGGAAATTGCCACCATTGTCAAAAGCCAGGACATTGGAAAAGGAATTGTCCTCTCTACCTGGAAGAACAAAAGAAGAAGGAGGCGACTGAAGCCTCTACATGAAGGTGTCATGTAAATAAACTTGTAACACTTTTTGAGATATATGATATCAAGATGTAAAGTGTAAAGCATTCTTACTTGGGACAAGTGTTGCCTTTAATAGGAATACTTTAGTTTATTTTCAGCCAATAAGGCATGTAATACAGTTATGAACTGCTATTTCATACTTGCCAATAGATAGAAACACTTTATTTTTGCATATTGTATGACAATGATAGCAATTAATAAAGAGATGTTTCAATTTATAAAGATGTGATCTTTGTGGCAATGCCTTATTTATCTTGTGATATTTGATATGCATAAGATAAGATGATACCTAAAAGTTATAGATAACTCAAACAATTTAATTAGCATTAATCATGAGAAATTCATTTCTAGTTTCCATATGATGGATAAAACTAGACTCTTTTGGTTAGAGAACTAGTAAGGGACATGAATATCTTGGACATGATTAATCAATCTTCACTAATGTAGTGGGAGAGTGATTATCCTATTAGGTATAATACATGTGATGTATTTACATACCTATTGGAATAAATGCTAATACTTCAAATGGTGTTTAGAGAAATACCAATATGAATATCTTGAAGTGTTCAAGATTATCATAAATGAAGTACAAATTTGGTAAAGTATTAATTCTTGATGAGATCAATGAATGAAATACTTGGACCAAATGTTTGAGATCCTTATGAGTGATTATGATAGTGTATCATAGTGAACTCATGATTAAGGCATGGTGATGTCTAAATCAAGAAGGAATCATACTCTAAGAAGTTAGAGAATGATTGTCGAATAACAGAATTCTTCTTAATAAAAGAATACCCCACACTAATAAAGGAAATTAAGAATCACAAGGGTTGTGAGTTCTTAAATCCTTAACAGATACACCTCAATTATCTATGCGATGAGTTGTTCATATGATGAGTCAACTATCTAGATGAATATGAGGAATCATATTTTAAGTTATGGTATAAGACCATTACGTCCTAAATGACATCCATGTGAACCATAAGGTATGACCTTGATGGTAGCACTCATTGGATGAAATCCATATGTGCAAATGAGTCTTAAGTGTTAAGACACATGGATAACATTTTGAGAAGGATGATGCTTGTTGATTGCAACTTAATGACTGAGACATTTGGCATATGGATACTAAAACTGCATTCCTATGAGGAATAAAACAAGGATGTGTACGTGACACAACCTATAAGGTTTATGAATCCACTAATGCAAATGAAGTCTATAAGTTACAATGGACTAATCAATGTGATTGATTGAGTACAAGCAACTCAAAATTGGATCTTTACTTTGATGATATAGTCAAAGGGTTTGACTGATATGTCAAAGATAAAGAAGGGATCTGTGATTTAGTGGGAGCGTGTTCGCATTCCACATATTGATGTGAAATGGAACTGTTCTAGAATGGAAATCCAAAAGTGGAAATTATCTTTAAGGAAGATAGAGATGTTTCCTATGTGATAGGAATAGAGATCTATAGAGATAGTTCTCGAAAATCTCTTGACCTGGAAAGAGAGAGCATACATTGGCAATTTGTACTGAAGTGTTTAGTATGCACAGATTCAGTGGGAGAAAACTTGTCCATGTTACATGGAGTTAGTATCCCAAGGCCAAGTGTCCAATTCTTATGAAGAATGGGAACACTAAGAATAGATATGGATCTATCATGTATGTAATCATCCCATTGTATAGCATGTATGACATGGCAAGAATAAAATGCATTCATCATCTTGTATGTAAAACATGGCAATATGATGTGCTCATCCTGATAACTCGTATGTAGGACATGACGAGTGGATGTCTGTCTATTTCCAGTAAGGGTTACTGGAATACCATGAGAACTTGATAAGTGCTTGTGAAGTACTAGTTCTATGGAGATAAGGAAGAGTTCGATGTAAAGAGTTACATTGATGCGAACTTCCGAAAGGACAGAAAAATTAATCGCAATATATATACATAAGATGTATAAAAGTGAAAGTTTGTTGATAATTGGAAATGTTCCAATAAAGCCATTTGAAAAGGGGAAAAGCCGAGTATCTATGTGTTAGAGAACAACAATAGATACTATATGGATCTGAAAGTTCATGAGATGAACTTATATTCCACTCATTGATGATAAGTCTAGAATCCTTGATCATGCAATGTGGCTAAAGGTTAGCAAATGGAATACAAGATCACATATTACGGCAACTCCATCTCATACGTGTGACATACAGCGAAGAGATGAGAGACATGCAATTTATACAGACTTTGGCAAGGTGTTGCCATTACTCACTATGTTAGCACTACATCACAGTATTATGTGGGACATGTCTGAAGATCACTATGAATATGATTCATGGGTGATTGGCTCACAGTGCAAGTGGGAGTCTGTTGGTATGTATGCCCTGAGAGCCAATCATGGGATGATTGGTGGGATACATTAAGATTGATTTGATAAACATAAAAGGAGAGCTTCCAATTCTTTCTAGTTCAGTCATATGAGATAGTGATTGAACAGATTGAATGTCTAGAGAATGACAGTACTCAATGACATATGCCTTCAGGTTCATGACCTGAACGATGAGATCATACGGATGCTAAGAGTTTGTACATTCTTGATATGTCCCTAGTCGGATGTCATTGTGAAAGGTAGATAGACAACAATGACACACAAGACTAGATTGTGGTGTTGGTTGATGAAAGAATCTCATTAGTCATGATATAGAGATATCAAACCAAACACATAGGTACTTGTTAGAGAACAAGGTACCGGACAGACCCACCGTGAGTTTGACACATGGAACCATGAGATGGTAGTCACAGTCAGTACTCACAGTTATGGTGGTGAGTGTGATTCTTAGACCTGAAATCACTGCACTCAACACATGTCGTTGGGCACACTTTGACATCATCAAACGCAGTCCTGAAACATGGGTTGTTATAAAGGTGATGATTGGGTGGCTTTGACACATGGGGCTTTTGAGGGGCGAGTGATATATATGGAATTTGTCCCTCCTGAGGGAGTTTGATATCCATGGCCACTTGATGAGTAGGATTGAGAAAGGCGTGCACGCATGTGTGAATCAGTATATGATACTGATGTCATACATATCTCTTCCAGTCTACTCTGAGATCAAGGAAGTGAATGAACGTTGACAGGATGACTGTTCCATGCCTCGAGTTCATTCGGGATATCAGTGACAAAGGAATTATACATTCACTGTAACACCATTCATGGATTGTAGGATGAAAGTTGTTCTCCAACTTTCTACTTTCACTTGGGTAGCACTGATGTGTGACTAGGCACCGCTCTTTGCTTGTGAAGTCATAAGTGTTATGGACTTTCACTGCCAACGTGAAATGGACCTGCAGGGTCACACACATAGGATTTAACCTGGAAGAGGAGTTTTGTCCACAAAGCAATGTTTAGATTGATTACTAAAGGAGTTTAGTAGTTCAATTAAACACTCAATCAGTCGATAGCTCAATATCGTATGGTTCAAGGTGTTGGACGCATTGATTGGAGTATCAGATTGATTGAAATCACAATTGACTGATTTTGCCCAACCTGTGCTCCCAACCGATCGGTTCATGTGATGAACCGGTCGGCTGAGGTTGTTGAACCGGTCGGGTGGAGTGTCCAGGCCGATCGGCTCATGCCCAGGTTGAAACGACCAGTTCAAGGGTTGAACCGATCGGCTCAACTGGTGCAACGAATTAGTTGGGAAAAGTCATGTCGGCAAGAATTTTCCTTTGGTTTCAAATTGCCCAATTCGATTGGGAATAATATTGGTATTCGATACCAATTGGGAAAGAAACAAGGAAAGTCCTTTTGAGCCGGATTAGGACCATGAACCGATCGGTTCAGGGCACCAACCGATCGGTTGGAGTGCCCCAAACGATCGGCTCAGGTCCAACCGATCGGCTCAATGGCCGAACCGATCGGTTCAGTTGTGAACCGATCATTTCAAGTTGCGAACCGGTTGCTTTTTGTGAAAAATTCTCGAACCCTTCTACTCCTGCTTTAGTCCCGCATTGCCCGGGATGGAGAACCATGTCCCATGACTCTCCTATATATATAGGGGTATTGGGGGCTTCTCGTAGTACAGCTCAGTGCAACCAATTGCTCTGCAAGTTGTCGTTCTCTCTGGTTTTGGTAACCGTGAGAGAGCCCGAGCAAGTGCTTCCTGCAAAAGGGAGGTGCAGCAAGGGAAGGACAACTGCAGTTGCAACAGGTGAGAGGAGAGCGTGTTGGCGACTAGTACGTCAACAGGAGGGTGCGACTCCTTCCACTTCCTTGTGGGATAAGGAGTGTGGAGTTCCAGGTGGTCCGTGTGGACTACTACAGAGGCGGGAGGACACTGCCGCTTAGGAGGACAACTGTCATCCGACAGTCTGGTTCGAGTAGGAGTTGTCAGTCCCGGTTCGACCAGGAGCTGCACAGACACCGTCGAAGTCCGAAGTTGAAGACCGCGCATTGCGCGAGGTATTGTCGCCGAGCAAGCCTCGGGACAAGGTATGATTCCGCAAACCATCCTTTCCTATTATATAGACGTTGACGCGTTTCCTCGGTATGGGTTGGGGAGAAAATTTTTGTTTCCGCTGCCTTCTCTGTCTCCTTGAAAACCCAACAATACGATGAAAGGAGTTCTAGACAGTCTGTGTGGACTTCCATATAGGCGTGGAGGTTGTTGTCTACCATTAAGAGGACAACCTACAGTCTGTGGTACAGACCAAGAGGCACAACAGTCAGACAAGTCCCAATGCAACTAGAAGACAGTTGCACATCTACAATGATGAGGAGATATCACTGGACTTGCTCCATGACTAGGTATATCCTCAAAACCATCCTTCCCATCTTATAGTTATTGAAATGATCTGCTAGTTTATGCGGAATATGATAGTTAAATTTTTTGTTTCCGTTGCCTATTTTTTAGCATATTTCCCTATAGTGGTATCAAAGTCACGCCAATCTACTATATTCTGGGATAATCGATATGATCAAATTTTTAGTTTTTTCATTTAATTATTGCATACAATGTGAATAATTCTGTCCAATCAAATACCACACACAATCCCAAACTAATATATATATATATATATATATATATATATATATATATATATATGTGTGTGTGTGTGTGTGTGTGTGTGTGTGTGTGACCGTTCATTCAATACCCACATGGGTATCCTAGAGTTCGCTACCCGGCAACCAAAAAAGTAACTATTCTGGCCAGAAAAGTAATAATGCTATCAAAAAAGTAACTATGTTGATAAGAAAGTAACTATACGGCTAAAAAAGTAAATCAGTACAAAATACACAACATATATATATGTAATCATGTTTTGAAATCTGCTGATGCAAATGTAACTATCTATGCATGAAATTTAATAGTTTGCAAGGTAAAGTAACCCTCTACATGTCAAAAGTAAGAAACTTGAAAAAAAGTAACCAAAATGGGAGGCGGGTAGCTACCCGCGTGGGTATTAAAGATGATCCCTATATATATATATATATATATATATATGCAATTTACTCACGTCACCCTAAAAGTGAGTTTTGATGGTGGACGAGTAGCATGGTTATGGCCAATAACACCTATTATCTATGCATGGTTGTGTGGTTGTTAGGCCTATTTTATCTCGGTTTGCATACCGAGCGTCTATCTTATCTTCCCAATCTAAAGTTAATTCTCTCCTATCTTTTCTCCCCTCGAATGTAACTCGAGTTTCTCTATAATCATGTAATAGTTGGATAGTTTACTTTCCTATTATGATGAAGAAGAAAGACGTGCTGATGATGCCAAATGACCGTCTCTGGGATGAGCCGACCGACTGGAGGACCAAGGAGGATGTGACGTCCTCAAATTTTCTAAAACTTAATCTAATGTGTGACGTACAAATTGAAACCTTACCTCAGTGAGAATCCCAATTTAAACACCACACACTAGGTTAATAGGAAGAAAATCAGAGGAAGTCAGAAGGAAACAATAGTAGCACATGTACATGAACAATAATAAAACCATACAACACATGTTCTCCATTCAACATATAATTACAACATGATTTGTTACAACATTTGATATTGCATATTGAACAACAAACTATTACATATACATGTACTACCACTAAACAACAAGATCTTAAGACAACATGGCAACCTATACACCTGCTCGCCACACAACTCTCAACTATTCAAGTTCCTCAAGATCATATGTCCACATCACCTAAACAAAAGATTACAAGTGGTACACGTCACCACAATATTCAAGAATATTATACCGAGTACACCTACATGTCTTTTTATATACCTCTCATTACTAAGATTGTCAATAAGATAAAACTAGAACTTGGCAGTAATAAACAACTATAAGAAAAATAATATACTTGCATAAATATATTTATTACCAAGAAAGAGAACATGTGTTTTAGGAACATTTTCCACTATAAGCTCGTGCATCTGCCTACCAATGGGATAGATGCATTCAGGCCTTATGATTTGCTTACCAAAGAGATAGATCATTGTACATGTGATATGCTTACCAAAGAGATATATCACTCACTAGGATTATGCTTACCAAAGAGATATAATGCTTTCATATAATAGAACAAATATATTATGTTTCATGTGTTCACACCCATAAGTATGGAAAATCAAGCCAGATATTATATAAGAACAATCATTTCATCCAATATCATATGCCAAGCATTTACTACACATATAATGCAAGCATATTGTATAATATGCCAAGTAAGAGGTAATGGCATACCTTCAAAAGTGATATCACAATCTATACCACATTCCTGATTCCACTCTAACCTTGGTCAAACCCTGATTAAGACAAGATCATACATATCACCATCAGGTTCTCATCATCTTAACCCTAGGTGATTCATTAGGGTTTTACTTAGTTCATTAGAGTATGTTATCATTACTCGTCTTGTCAACTCAAATTTATATTACTGATGTCATATTCCAAATTATGTGTTGGATCAATATAGATCATCTGTAAGCTATGTTGCATATAGTTATATGTACTGAATAACCCTAGGTTACATTTATTATTCAAATTACAGTTCCAACCCATGTATTAAGGGTCATCTTCATATAACATGAATTCTATGAATAATTATGATCTCAAATTACATACTAGCTTCCAATTACTGATATGAGTTTATTATATAGTTTCTAGGGTTTCTTGAACACATTTATAATTATTGCACATTATTTAGGCTTATTAGCCCTAATTAGCCATATTAAGCAAATTACATGATTTTGTGCACCAACATTACAATTAATGACATTATGTGGATTATAAGTCACATTTAGGAGTTACTAGAGCATTTCCATAATTTTAGTTCATCGTGTGGTATTTATTATATATCAAACAAGCATTTCACAACTTATATGATATCACTGATATTAGTGCATCAAAAGCCATATATAATGCTTTCATATTGTACTCATTTTTGTAAACATTTTGGTACCTTGTTTGTAATTTCTTGATAAATGTGCTAATTTATATGAATTTTACAAGATCTAACAATTATTGAAGATTATTACCTTTATCTGCCAATCAAAACTCACTGCGTGACCATTAGGGCTATGGCTCCTACTTTGTCTGGGCCATATCCTGGCTACTGGTTTGCTCCAGCTTAGCGACTAGCTCCCGATTTGACTAGGTCAGCCAGTTCACGGATGAGAGAACCTGGTCCAACTCCCTCTCACTATCAGTTGTCTACGCGATCAACAACCAGACTCAATGACTCTATTCTTTCAAAAAAGGAAGCCGCCGCATAGATAGGTCTCTATCGAGCAACCAACACCACGATAGTGCTTCTTTTCTGCCTCTAAGACTGCCATCGTATTCAACAGGTTCACACGATACTTCACGGTTGCTATTGATCTAGGATGCAACTGTGAAGCTCATTCTTCACAAGGTCGCCGCCGCTTGGTTCTGGCTGCGGTGGAGCGAAAGGGGGTAAACATCTCTGATCATTCTCATGCTAAACTAGAGCTACTGAAAGCTTCGAGGCACCTCTACGAACTCATCTTTGTCCCTGATTTACAACGAGGAGCTCAATACACAAGTCTCTGAGCTTCACCGTCTTCTCTGGTAAACCAAGTTCGTCGGATAAGGAATCCACCTTGAAAAGATATGTGAGAGTGTGGGATCAACTCCTCTCATCCTCGACTTTGTTTTCTCCTACTCAAAGATCCTAAGCTTCCCTCTTTCCCTACTTCCTTCTTGTTTTCTACTACTACCGAGCTGGAGAGATAGAAGGTGTGGGGAGGTTTGTCCTCCCTCCACTCTTCGCCAAAGAGCACATGTAGGGAGTCATATGACATTACTTGACTAGCTAATGTTAACTGATTGGCCACTTTCTCTCCTAAATGCACGTTCTTTGTGCACCACAATGTGTGTGGTCACCGTCCACAGTCAAGAATGTAACCTCAAGGTTGGAGACAAAGATATGACCGTTCGATCTCATTTGGCGGTATGAGATCAGACCCCACTAGAACAAATCCGTGGAATCTCCTCCTCAAGGCTACAATTACTAGATCCAAGATCCAAGTCTAAAAAGCAGCCACACAGGGTATCCAAGGGCCATAGAGCGTGTGACACTCAGCTTAAACAACAACTTAGGCCCAACTTACATATTATATCAATTATTTAACCGATTTCAAACTCAAAAATATCTTTTTAGGAACCTCCAAACTTCCTAAAAATTTAACCATAGCTTTATCATAGGGATAACTACATTTTATTCAATTTTGGTATCAAGATTCCATCGTATGTACTGTTAATTAAATTCCTCAAAAAGACATAAACTTAAGGATCTTGATAATGATATTAACCACGATCAATACTCAAACTTCACCATTACACTTGGAACTTCTCAAAATAACTCAAGCACATGGATCCAGTTATCTCATTAGATATATAAATACTTTAAAAGTTCACTCCATCACATCCTATACACCTTAAAAGAAATTTTGTCCTCAAAATTAAATCAAAATCATGTTCATCATAGAGGACCAGGTGGACAAGCCAAACTGATGGGCTGGTGGAGCCAACTGAACGGATGGAGGATCCAGTAGATGGTGGATAGAAGGACCAGATGACCAACGAGATGAATGGCCGACCAGATAGGAGGTGAGTTGATCGGTTCAAGGGTTAAACCAATCAATCTGGATTGGCAAGAACATATCTTCATCAAAAACAAGTTTTTGCATGTGATTTGGACCCTAGGTTGTGGTAATTCCTTGTGGCTCTAGGGAAGGCTAGACATAACCATCACTTTTTGTTGATTGCATATTTTCATTGTGGGATATAACATGCATATGATACATACTATATATGTGGTGATTGGATAAGTTATATGTATTTATAAATATAAACTCCCTCAAATAAAATAGTAATCCTTAGATTCTTTCCAAAAGCAGCACACATGAAAATCTTGATCGATCAAGCATAGGTTATGCCCTAGCGTGGTGTGTTGTCTATCTCATGGAAGTGTGATAGTAATGATGTAGGGTGCATTATTATCATGTCGGCTTCTGGGTTAGGCTTAACTGGTGATTCTTCGAGCTTATAGGCCCAGAGGCATGCAGATGATTATGGCAAAGAGTTTAGCATGTCATCTATCCATATTTGCAAATGATGTAATTGAAAAAAGTTGCCAACCTTGATGATTAACTATGTATTGCGGTGTTGGTCGGGCCATAGTTGAATTATCTTGGATCTTGGCCCACTAGTATATTATAGGTTGCAATATTCAAAATTGATATGTGAGGGCTATCAATTTGAATAAAATAATGGGAGAGTTAATTAATTTAAAACCTGATTGATATCGTCAAAATTTTCAAATCAAATAAAATCAAAAAGGGTTTTTGACAAATGCAAATTTTCTCTTATAGAATCAAATGACAAACAAATCCATAATTTGACCGGTCCTTATGAAGGATAAACTTGACGGGACAAATTTGCATGACTGGTTTTGGACTTTGAGAAGGGTTCTTAATGAAGAGTGCAAGCTCTACGTCCTTTACAAACCAATGCCATAAATACCTACTCCTTATGCACTTAGGGAACAAGTGGATTCTTACTGGACCTTATGCTTAGCAACATGAACTATGAGTTGCATGAGCAGTGCAAGGACATGGGGGTTCTTGAGATTGTAGAACATCTTAAGAAAGTGAACCTTGGCCTTACATAGCAAGAAAGGGATGATATCATGAAGGCACTTTTTGAGTCTAAGTTGATAGAGGGAACCTTAGTAGAACATGTGCTCAATATGATTGGACATGTGTATCATATTGAAGAACTATTATTCACCTTGAGCTAAGAGTTGGCCATAGATATTATTCTAAATACATTGCCAGAATCATATAGCCACTTTATTGCATGTTATCATGTGAATAATATGGCCAGACCGATGTCAGACTTGCTTGCCATGTTGATTCATGGTAAACCAAGATTGAAGAAGGACAATACCATGATGATGTTCAGTGAAGCTGAGTCGAAGGATCAAATCAAGGCCGAGAAGAGTTCTGAGGTCATGCCCAAATCCGAATATTCAACATTCAAAATAAGGAGAAATAAAAGTACAAGAGGTACTCATCCTTTATAATTGAAGGCATTCCAGAAGAAAAAGAAAGGATACAAATCTCCACTTTAGATATATATGTTATTGGGATAAACTATCTACTTCTTCATCATGGGTACTGGATTCCAGATGTGGATCTCACATATGTTTGAATATGCATGAACTGAAAAGAAGTAGGCCTTTGGGAAGAAGCAAGGTGGAAGTGCGAGTTGCTAATGGCACAAGAGTTGCAGCAAACACAGTTGGAACCTATAGTTTATCCTTACCCACAAGTCTTGTAATAGAGTTAATGAACTACAATTAGGTACCTATTATAAATAAAAACATCATTTTTATATCTTGTATGGACAAGGATTCATTTGAATTCCATACTAAAAAGGGTCGATGTTCAATTTTCAAAGATGGGATCTTTTATGGCAGTGCCCCAATGTGTTGTGGTCTTTACTTGTTGTATCTAAAGACATATGCTTATAATGTTAATACCAAGAGACTAAAACTCAACAACCCAAACAAAACATACCTTTGGCATTGTTGTCTAGGTAATATAAATGAGAATCACATATCTAGACTCCATAAAGATGCTTATCTAGACTCTTTTGATTTGGAATCAATAAAACATGCGAATCTTATTTGTCAGACAAGATGGTTAAGACCCCTTTAATTAGTAAGAATGAGAAAGCTAGTGACCTACTAGGACTCATACATACTGATGTAGGAAAACCTTTTAGAACAAATGCTATAGGTGGGTATCCGTACTTCATTACCTTTATTGATGACTTCAGTAGGTATGCCTATGTTTATTTAATGAAACATAAGTCAAAAACTCTTGATAGGTTCAAGGAGTTTATGAATGAAGTATAGAACCAACTTGGGAAAAGTATTGAGGTACTTCATTATGATCAAGGTGGAGAATACTTAAACTAAGAGTTTGAGGACCTTCTTAGAGCCCATGAGATACTATCCCAATGGACTCCACCTGGAACACCTCAATACAATGATGTATCAGAAAGAAGGAATCACACATTTCCAGATATGGTGCGATCGATGATGAGTTTAGCTAAGCTTCTAACTACCTTCTGTTGGTAAGCTCTAAAAATTGCTACATTTACACTAAACCGAGTACCATCTAAGTCGGTTCAAAAGACACCATATGAGATATGGTATGGGAAGCGTACTAATATGACTTTTATGAGGATTTGGGGATGCAAAGCTTATGTTAAGAGAATGTTTTCTGAAAATCTTGGACCTAAATTTGATAAATGTTATTTTTTTAGATATCCTAAAGAGACAAGAGGATATTACTTTTATTTCCTATCTGACAACAAAGTGTTTGTTTCCAGGGATGCTGTATTCCTTGAGATGGATTTCACTTCCAAAGGAATCAGTGGGAGAAAAGTGGAACTTGAAGAGGTTCGAGACCAACAAGAAAACATTGACACAATAGATGAATAAGAGGAACAAAGAGAATCACAAGGTGTTCTGGAATCTCAATTCCTTAAGTAGACATAGGTACCTCATTGATCTAATAGGACACACCTTGAACATGAGAGATATGGATATCTTGTGACTCAGGAAGGTAGTGAGTTGGTCATAGATGATGGGCCAACAGTCTTTATAGGAGCTATTGAGGGACCAGAGTCTAAGAAATGGCTTGAGGCTATGAAATCTGAGATGGAATCCATGTATACCAACAAAGTATGGACTTTAATGGATCCACATGAAGGGGTAAAACCCATTGGGTGCAAGTGGGCCTTCAAGAAGAAGCACGACATGGATGGTAAAGTACAAACCTATAAGGGCAGATTGTTGGCAAAGGATTTCAAACAAGTTCAAGATGTTGACTATGATGAAACCTTTTCTCTAGTGTCCATGGTTAATCCATTAGGATCATGCTTGCCATTGAAACTTATCATGAATATGAGATTTGGCAGATGGATATTAAAACTGAATTCCTTAATGGGAATCCTCTTGAGGAAGTGTACACAAAACATCCTGAGGGTTTTATAAATCCAAAGGATGCAAATAAATTTTGTAAGCTACAAAGGTCAATCTATGGATTGAAGTAAGCATCTCAGAGCTATAATTTTCATTTTGATGAGACAAACAAAGAGTTTGGTTTTATTCAAAATGAAGACAAACCTTGTGTTTGCAAGAAGGTTAGTAGGAGCATAGTGACATTCCTCATATTGTATGTAGATGATATACTATTGATGGGGAATGATGTGCCCACTTTAAAAAAGGTAAATACATGGTTGGGAAATATGTTTTCTATAAAATACTTGGGTGAAGAATCCTACATCCTCAAGATAAATATCTATAGAGATAGATCCAAGAGGCTTCTTGGATTGAGTCACAAGACATACATTGACAAAGTGTTGAAGTGGTTCAACATGGAGAACTCAAAGAGAGGAATCCTGCTCATGGTACATGGAGTTGCCATATCTAAAGTTCAAATTCCCAGTTCTTGTGAAGAAAGGGAACACATAAGTTTGATTCCATATGCCTCAACAATTGGTCAATCATGTATGCAATTTTATGTACATGTCAAGACGTCTTGTATGCCTTGAGCATGATGAGAAGATATCAGTGATGCTCACTAGAAATCCATGAAGAACATCTGTAAGTACTTGAGAAGGACTAAGGACCAGTTCTTGGTCTACAGTGGAGAGGAAGAGTTGGTGGTAACATGTTACACTGATGCAAGATTCCATACTGAAAAAGATGATTACAAATCACAATCAGGATTCATGTTTTGCCTAAACAATGGAGCTATAATCTTGAAAAGTTCCAAGCAAGAGACAATTGCCGATTTTACAATAGAGGACAAGTATATTGCTGCATTGAATGCAGTAAAGGAGGATGTATGGATTAGGAAGTTCATTTCAGAACTTGGGGTTGTTCCAAGCATTAACGATGCAATTGAGCTATATTGTAATAACAATGGAGCTATTTCACAAGGTAAGGAACCCAAATCACATCAACGTTGAAAGCATATTCAAAGGTGGTTCCATTTCATATGAGAGATCGTACAATAAGGAGATGTAAAGATTTGTAGAGTACCAACTGAGAACAATATCACTGACCTCTTGACAAAGGCACTTTCATAGTAGAAGCATGATGGACATGTTAGATCTCTTAGAATATGATTTGTGGGTGATTGACTCTAAGTGCAAGTGGGATTTTGTTGGTATGTATGCCCCACAGAGACAATCATATGATGATTGTGATGGCATAATATGTAAATTATTTGATTAATAAATAAAGACAAGCTTCCAATTTATTATGTTTAATTGAGTTATGAGATAATGATGTAATATTATAAATGTCTAGAGAAATGATGTTACTCAATGATGTATATTTTCAAGTACATGAATTTAGTGATGAGATCATACAAATGTTAAGAGTATACATATACATTCTCATTATGTCGCTGAAATGTTGTTATTGAGGAAGGTTGATAGGAAACAATGACACATAAGATCAGAGTGTGAGTTGGTTGATGACAAAATCTCATTAGTCATGATATGGCAATATGATACCAAGAAAATAGATACATGTTAAAGAACAATGTATTAGACATACCCACCATGAGAGTGACACATGGAAGCCATTACCATGGTAGTCATAGTCATGTCTCATAGTGATGGTGGTGATTGTGGTTTTTATAGCTAAAGTCACTACACTCATCACATGCTATCTGGTATGATTTGACATCATCAAATGTAATCAGGAAATAAGGGTTTTTATAAAGGTGATGATTGGGTGACTATGAAACATGGGGTCGACTATGAGTGATGTAGATGGCATTTGTCCCTCCTACATGAGTATGATATCCTACACCTATTCATTAGTGAGATTGAGAAATGTGCGACCATGCATATGTGAGTCAATATGTGATATTTAGCTTACATATATCTCACACAGTTTGCTCTGGTTCAAGGAACACAATTGAATGTTGAAGAGAATGACTACTCCATTCCTCGAGTTCAATATGCATATTAATGACAGAGGAACTATGGAAACACTATAACACCATAGATAGATTGTAGGTTGAAGTGGTTCTCCAACTTTCCATTTACTTGGGTAGCATTGATGTGTGACTAGGCACTGCTCATTGCTTGTGATGTCATAAGTTGTTATGGACATCCACTGCCTATGTAATATGGGTCCTATAGGGTCACACACATAGGTCTTGAACTATAAGAGGAGTTTAATCTTGAATGGAGATTGAACTAATTACTTAAGTGTTTAGGTATTCAATTCTCACAACAAATCAACTGATTGGACTACCAACTGGTCGGCTGTGACAAAGTGGTTTTTAGAAAAATAATGAGATAATTACTCTTTTGAACTCATTATTTTCTCTCATGGTCTCAAATAATTTTTCTTGGCTTCATAATCTTTTTTTGAGACTCAAATCCAAAATATGGTGATCAATGTAGTTTTTATACACATTATCAAACCTCAAATTAGATCCAATCATCACTTTGTCCAAAGAAGATAATTGATCCATCAAACCTCATGGTTGTGTTCTCAAACTTTTAA
Organism: Alisma plantago-aquatica; assembly: GCA_963693085.1. Classification (NCBI taxonomy): domain Eukaryota; kingdom Viridiplantae; phylum Streptophyta; class Magnoliopsida; order Alismatales; family Alismataceae; genus Alisma; species Alisma plantago-aquatica. The sequence continues at coordinate 1,827,352,573 of OY856409.1, forward strand.
TAAACGTTCTCCACGTTTTTGTGAAGTTGTGGTCCAAATTTGAGAACAATTGGACATTCCTACATTTTACTATGAATTCTTGAATTTATGTATTGAAAACCCCTTTTCCCCCTTTTATTTGTGCCTTTTTCCTAGCTTTGCCATGTCAAGGATCCAAGGCAAGGATCCGGGGGCGATCCCAGCCCTTGGATCTGCCTCTCATGGATCCCATCCTGATCCAGTGACTATAGACTTGTCTCCTACCTCCCGCAATCAGCGGGGAGGAGTAATGACGATCAAAAGCGGCAATCAGCCCGATTTGAAATTCCAATCGAGAGGGAATGCTCGTCTCGCGATTTCGAACTGGGCAAGCCCTATCTAAACAAGCTTTCGAGCACCCTTGAGCCACCAAAACGAGTCCCTTTCCTCTCCCTCTCACTCCGGCAGCCATGGCTGCCACCAAGGGCCTATCTAGCCCTAAACCTGGCCCCAACCACTATAAATAGCACCCCCTGAGATCCGCAGCAAGAAAACCTTGCTCAAGGCCATGGTCTCGTGCTCTCTCCCATCCCCGAGCACCCCTGTTTTCCTCCCAGTTCTTATCCTTCCTGTATGGTGCCACCGTAAAGCTTAGATCAGGCGCCCCTACTCCTCACATCCTCTCCTTTTTTTTCTGGCCCCATCCAGTTCGCGGGGCCGAGGCAAGCTCGGCCGCCTCCATTGACCTCTGGTTCTCTCAGACCATCCCTACTCCGATGAGCACCTCTGCTTGCCTGTGTTGCTCACGTGAGACCTGTGCAAGCAAGGGGAAAGGTTCCCCGAACCATCGGTCCAGGAGATGCTAGAGTCGGTTCAAAGGCCCTAGCTAGACCAGTGATTTGACTGACTTGAACCACTCGAACCAAGATTGGACCGGCCCTCCAAGCTAGCAAGTCGCATGGACTATGTGGCAGGATCTGAGCCATTGTTTGCACATCCAACGACTCTGGTTTCTCACAAATGAGGTATTTTTTACTCATCTCTGACATATAATCATTTAAATACCCAGATCTTGATTAAATCACAGAAATTGCATCGTAACTCCAAAAATGATGAACAAGTAGTCAATCTTGATCAGAAAAATCCAATGAACTTGTTAAAAATACTTTTGAAACCTGATTCTAAATGATTCTCACTGATATCCCTAGATCATACACTCTTTATCATTTAAATTGTCAAATGACTCATAATCATGATTAATCTTTGGAAACCCTATATTTGGACTCTGATGATATTTTGTAACCTAGATCTGGTCTACTTGAATCATATACTCTTGAAAGTGAATTATTAGTGATCTAGATCTATTTATTTGAGTCAATCTTGATTATAACGAATAATGAGTAATCTTGATATTGATCTTAATCTTGCAAAACCCTTGATATAGTTTTGACCCATCAATCTGATCTTGAATACAAATGATGTTAGAACAACATGATGATCTAAAGATTTGATGATGACTTGGATAATGATCACAAATTAGGGTTAGCACATATAATCCTAGAAAACCTAGGTAAGTCATTCACACTCGAATATATATTGGATACTTGAAATAATGTTGGACATATTGGAATATTGATTATAAGTGAATGACCCAACCCTAAGGTTGACATAGGAAAAGTGTAACCCTAATCTCAAATATTAAAACATGATTTTATGAACATCATGATCTTGACCTTTGATCCAATCTTGATGATTTAGGATCTGACTCAAAGGGTTGACATATTGATTCAAATATTGACCATACTCAAAATCTTTGGTGAAAGGTACGCTATTATAGAACTCCTCCTTGATTGTATTGAAGATACTTTTATGTATCTCTTGATCGTATACTTGGCTATTTACTTGGATGAGCTACTGTTCCCTATGATTAGTCTTCTGTTTTTCTATATTATACTTTGAAATACATGAAAACATAAATTGCATGCCCATTATGACTGCCCGTATATTGATAATGATGATGATATTGATAATGTTGATAATGTTGATATTAAGTACAACAATCCCTCATTGGAAGTGGGACTTGTACATTGGCCTCCTATGTTCCTATGGTGAGAAGGAGCCCAGTGACTTTCCCCATCGCGTTGGGGCAATAAAGTCACACAAAAATATATAAGCATGCTTCTCGAACTACAGCATAATGGGAACTCGTAATAAAAATTAAATCGCTGAATAACAACCTTTTTGTCGAATGATATTGATGTTAGAAATCATTTGTTATACTTTGAAATATAAGTCCTTCCAAGTATACATATCTTTCTTATAAACTGTTCTCCTTGATTTTGATAGCGTACCGTGCAATTGCATGATTGTGTCTTGATTTTATTGATTTTAGGAAATACAAATGGAATATCAGATAAGATCGCTTCCACACTCTAAACACTCTGACGACAATGAAAAATCGGATATAGCTCCATATTGGGTTAGTTTGTTATTTAATTATCCAATTTTGAGTTATTTATTTCTTATTGTATATGCAGTGTGTTAGATCCTACGGGGCCACTCAGGGACGGGCGCTTCAATCCTTTTTCTACTGTTTCGACAGTAGGATTGGGATTGGGGTAAGAACGGTTCCGTGACAGTTGGTATCAGAGCTTAAACACTCTCATATACCTTAAGTAAATAATTTCTCAAGTCTCTTACACCCAAGAAATCCTAAAGTCCATAATGGTGAAAATTGAGGTGTCTAGGCTCGGGGTCCTGACATAATTTCTCCTATCCGTCTTCATGGTGGTTGAGATCCCCCACTCTACCTGGCCTCAATTGATCCAGAACTAGACCTAAAGGTTCTCTTGAGAAACCTTAGAGAGTCTTCTAGCATCTCATCTCTTCTTTAAGGACAATCCTAAGCCACCCATATAGATGAAGATTAGGTAGTCTTCTCATCTCATCATGTGGTCCTTTTCATGACCTTTCACCATATGATGTCTCGATTATGGGTAGCTTATGAATGGGAAAAGTAAATATTGCTAAATCTTGAAAGGTGATACCATGATCTGACTTTAATGTGAAAACTTGATTTTGATCAATTAATCTTGAAAATCAAATACTCATGTATGACTCATGATATCATGAACACTCAATTTAGCCAAAACGTGACTACATGTTTGCTATGTTTGAGGTCAATATTAATAATCTTGATATGGTGTAATAAGAAGGACATATACCTTATACCTTATTGTTGATAAGGTCCCTATTTGATTAAGCCCATGTTGCCCTATTGTTGATTAGACCTCAAACATAATTGAGCAAACTCGTATCCTATTTTATACACATCTTGACCATGCTATCAAATGACTAAGTCTAGAACTCACAAAACCATGATGTAAGACTATGATGAAAAAAAAAAGTTTTCTTATTGACCATTGATGCCTTTTTCATACTTGATTTTGATATGATGAACATGAACCTAAACCATGCACCTATTCCCAATTATATGGCTACCTTGATCATGAAAGTAAAGATTTTGCAAATCTTGACACTATTGCCCTATTATCTTGAATTTTGATGTTACGACCTTGTAAAACATGCTTTGATCATTGGTACTCTCCCTATTTGAATAAGTTCGATTGATAAAGACTAATGTAGGTAATGTGCTAGATTAGGGTAGTAGTTGACTCATGACTCCCCTAACCTAGGTCACATCCCTATTTTGACTACCTATATATTTTCATATTGTTGATTATTTAGAGTTTGGAAAGGTATTGCCTTCCACCCTATTTGGATTGGTTGACCTAAACTTAGTAGGTTAAACCCATGGTTGATACTCGATCTTAAATATTGATTTTATAATGATCTTGATATGTGACAATGTTGACTATAACTTGTGGTTTATTTCCTAGATAGACCTAGGTCTAGATCATTCATCAACCTTGGAAACATGATAATGAAATTATGATATTTTGCTCGAATATTGGTTGAATAATGTTGCTCGAAATTGGATATAGATGAATGATACCCCCTAAGGTCTAAATAGGAATCTAAACCCTAGCTATAAAATTTTGGACCTATAACTTTTGATGCTTAAAATCTTGACTCTTGATTTTGATTAATGGACTTGTGACTCATGATTATCAATCTCAATAATGATACAAATCCTATGATCACACTTTTTGGGCATTGAGATATATGACTAATGCCTTCCAAATCCCAAATCTTGAAATTTTCAAAATGATGACTATTTTGACCCTCTCGATTTATGACTTAGGGTTTAGCTCTCATTAGGACTAGGGTGGGCCCTCCCATTGATTTAAATCTTGAAAATCAAGATATTGAAAGTATGATGTTGTCTTGATATGTTGAAATATGGAATCTCAAATCATGGATATATAACCCCACCTAGGCCAATGTAGAGGCTAGAACCCTGAGATATTGGGATTGAAAGTCACCTTGTACACTTGATTCAAGTACTCTATTTGTTTGACCTAAAATGTGATCTCTCCAAATTTGTGATCAATAGGATGCTTTCCATATTTGTTACTCATATGATGACCTTGGACAATATATGTGCTGATCTTGATACTCATTTGCTTGATGATGAAATGGTGTTAGTACCAAGTTAATTATGATAAAGAACATGGAATCCCAATTATGATTATTGGATTACTTAAAATTTGAGGACATGATTGTGAATATATAATTGAGGATACTCTAGTATTTGAGGATATGATATGGTTTTTGAATAGTTTTGATTTTGAGGTTGTTTTGAATTTTGGGGACAAAATTCCTTTTTAAGGAGGGAAGGATGTGACAAATTGGTTTTTAGAAAAATAATGAGATAATTACTCTTTTGAACTCATTATTTTCTCTCATGGTCTCAAATAATTTTTCTTGGCTTCATAATCTTTTTTGAGACTCAAATCCAAAATATGGTGATCAATGTAGTTTTTATACACATTATCACACCTCAAATTAGATCCAATCATCACTTTGTCCAAAGAGGATAATTGATCCATCAAACCTCATGGTTTTGTTCTCAAACTTTTAATAAAGGTTCTCCACGTTTTTTTGAAGTTGTGGTCCAAATTTGAGAACAATTGGACATTCCTACATTTTACTATGAATTCTTGAAGTTTATGTATTGAAAACCCCTTTTCCCCCTTTTATTTGTGCCTTTTTCCTAGCTTTGCCATGTCAGAGATCCAACGCAAGAATCCGAGGGCAATCCCAGCCCTTGGATCTGCCTCTCATGGATCCCAGCATGATCCAGTGACTATAGACTTGTCTCCTACCTCCCGCAATCAGTGGGAAGGAGTAATGACGATCGAAAGCGGCAATCAGCCCGATTTGAAATTCCAATCGAGAGGGAATGCTCGTCTCGCGATTTCAAACTGGGCAAGCCCTATCTTAACAAGCTTTCGAGAACCCTTGCGCTGCCAAAATGAGTCCCTTTCCTCTCCCTCTCACTCCGGTGGCCATGGCTGCCACCAAGGGCCTATCTAGCCCTAAACCTGGCCCCAATCACTATAAATAGCACCCCCCCGAGATCCGCAGCAAGAAAACCTTGCTCAAGGCCATGGTCTCATGCTCTCTCCCATCCCCGAGCACCCCTATTTTCCTCCCAGTCCTTCTCCTTCCTGTATGGTGCCACCACAAAGCTTAGATCAGGCGCCCCTACTCCTCGCATCCTCTCCTTTTTTTTTCTGGCCCCATCCAGTTCGCGGGGCCGAGGCAAGCTCGATCGGCACCTCGGCCGCCTCCCTTGACCTCTGCTTCTCTCAGACCTTCCCTACTCCGATGAGAACCTCCGCTTGCCTGTGTTGCTCACGTGAGACCTGTGCAAGCAAGGGGAAAGGTTCCCCGAACCATCGGTCCAGGAGATGCTAGAGCCCTAAACCTGGCCCAATCACCGGTGCGGCACTCCGCCCCTGGTGGTCCACGTTGTCTGTGATGCGGGGGAGATGAGCGGCACCCGTCCTGGGTGCGGGAGCCAAGAGTCTCGGGGAAGTAGCAGAGCTCGGGAGGCTGTCGCTGGGAGAAGAGCTGTGTTGGCGGCGCAGGCAGTTCAAGTCGACGACATCCTTCCAGACGTCAGGGTGCTGATGCAAGCCGAGTCGAGGCCATCGGCGATCAACATGGTGGAGCATGGAGAGCGTTCGGATTCTCGTGGAGAGGTGCAGGTGCAACTGCGGAGGGATGCGAGCACGCCAAGGCAGATGTGTACACCTCCTAATCCATCGGTGTGAGTGCAGATGGAGAATCACACGACGCAACAACATAGACTGGCATCTATTGTCCGCGTTCCACGCGTGGACGAGGAGCGGCAATACTACGGAAGGGGCAGCAATGCTATGGACAACAGAAGCCTCATGTTAAACCCTAATAGGAGGGTTGAAGATGATCGACCGACAATGAGAAAGGAGTTCTTTGATGATAGGCGCACGCATATGAGTGGTGTCCCTTGGGACACGTGCTACAAATGTTTGGAGAAAGGTCACTGGCAGTCACAATGCAATCGCGAGAAAGTATGCTACAAGTGCCGCAGGCCGGGTCACCTTGCTCGGAGATGTACTGCTGATTCAAGCTTTCGTCATCCTTCCCCCCGGATATCACGTCAAGGACTGTGTTCCCACCCTTGCACGTGGGTATACCGGCTCGAGGTGCACCTCAGCATGTCCCGAAGAGAATAGCTGTTGATCTAGGGCCGGATGATGATGAACTTAAAAGAAAGGATCAAGCTTTGTGCAAGGCAGTGGAGATATGCTGGCCACCCCAGGTGTCTTGGACGGAGCTCTCTCCTTTTCTGAAGAATGTGTGGAAGCATGCCATTGATCTTTACAGATTTTCTAAGCGTAAGGCAGTCGTTTTTTTCAGCAGTGTGAAGGAAGCACAGGATGCTGCCAATTCAAAGATGTTGGGGTTCAAAGGTTTTGATATTAGCTTGCATAGCATGGAGGAAGGTGAGAGATGCGCTAGAAAGGAGGCAATATGGTTCTGGATTGAAGATTTACCTATTGTATGTCGGGATGACAAGGCGATAGATGACATTGTGAACAGCTTTGGGAGGTTGGTAGTGGCTTCTGGATGGATGAGAGGACCTGATGACATTGCTGGTATACTGGTGTTAGTTGAAGCTTTCAATGAAGATGTACCTCAATATGTCACTTTGACATATGGGAACAGAAGGTCTAGCGTGCACCTGCAGATGGTAGCTCGGGGGGAACCTGGTTCAAGCCTTTTCTCGCTGACGGAAGTTGGTCATGACCTTGACATTCCTTTGCATGTGTTGGATGTTAATCGGAATGGAGGAGTAGCGGGATGTGCTTCTGATGAGGGACAGATGATGATAGTGCATGAAAGGGGAGATGATGAGAATCTGCAACATGAGAAGGAACAGAAGATGCCGCCACAATCTGATCCATGCGGCGAGGAAGCTGAGTGTTCTATACAGCAGGTTGGCCCACGTAGGATTGTGTTTGATGAAGATGGTGCGAGGAAGATGTTGCATGATAGAAGCCTGCATGATTACATACACATAGGCAATGAGGAAGATGGTAGTTATCATGAAGATTTCGGCCGTGAGGAGCGTATGGGACAGCGAGGACGTATGGGTAATTCACATAGAGTTGTTCATAGAAGAAGGTTATCTGAGGGTGAGCTTCCGTTTGCTTATGAGGATCGGGAGGACAGAGATAGGAATTTCTGAAGGAGGCAGTGTTTGTTTTCGGTTGTTTAGTCCATGGACTCAAACTACCTTTTCTGGAATATTAGGGGAGCGACGAATAATAAGACGAGAAGAGTCTTGGGTAGGTTATGCAGGAGGCATAAACCCAGGATTGTGTGTATTTTTGAGCCTTTCTTACATGCTCGGGTGGCGGAGGAACTTCTAGACATTGTTAATCTGGATTGGACGACTGATAACGAAGCTGAAGGGGGTAAAATTTGGTGCTATGCGGATAGCACTCTCAAGCCGGAGGTTGTGAAATGTCATAGGCAGCATGTGACGATGAGATGTACTGATGAGAGGAGTAATACCTTTTTTGTTACTGCGGTCTACGCAAGTTGTAGCTACGTGTGCAGGCGGCTTCTTTGGGATGATGTTCTTGAGATGTCGGGTATCATTGGGGATAGTAGTTGGCTTCTTGCAGGTGATTTTAATATCATTAGAAGTGATCAGGAGAAGAGAGGGGGCAACAATAGGAGCTTTCAGGAAATTGTTGATTTCAACACTTTTATCCAGAGCGGTTATTTTAAGGAGACGCAGTTTGAGGGCAGCAGGTTCACGTGGGTCAATAAGCAGTACAATACGCCTACTATCTGGGAAAGACTTGATAGAATTTTGCTGAATGATACTTGGGCAGCTCTGCGACCAGATTCCTGTACGAGTCATCTTACTCGTTATAGAGTGTCGGATCATTGCCCGATTTTGTACAAGTCTGGAAATTTGGCTTCTGTCAGAAAAAAGAGTTTTTTTGCTTTCATGAAGACGTGGCTACAGCATGAGGAGTGTATGAAGATCATTGCGGATACTTGGGATGATTCCAGAGAGGGGCACCCGTCAAATGTTTTTTATTATAAGCTTAAGAGAATGCGTGTGGCTCTAAAGTCTTGGAGCAGGAAGACTTTTGGGGACGTAATCCAAAAGATCCTAGATCTAGAGGATGTGGTCCACATTACCCAATCTGCCTTTGATGAGTACCCTTGCACGGCCAATGAGACTGCTTTGAGGATTGCGGAGTTTGAGCTTCAAGAGGTTTTAGATGTGCAGGAGAATGTATGGAAAGAGAAGTCCCGGATCCAATGGTTGAATGACGGTGAGCGCAATTCTAGATTTTACCATGCTGTTGTGAAGTCCCGTAGAAAGAATAAGAGAGTTAGATGCATTATTCTACCATCGGGGGACAGGGTGACTGACCCGCAGGAGATTGCGTTGTGTGCTGCTGATTTCTATAGGAATGCTTACAGCGAGATGGTACCTCATGATGATGATGTTCTGGAGGATTTTCTAGCTTGTATTCCGGAGGCTGTGTCTATGGATGATAATATGTCTCTTACTGCTGTTCCTAGTGAGACCGAGGTGTTTGATACTATGAGCAAAATGGACAAGTTCTTTGCTCCTGGTCCTGATGGTTTTACTATTCCTTTTTATATGGCTGCATGGGAGTATATTAAAGATGATTTTATGAGACTCGCTGAAGCTTTCTTCCTTAGACAGAATTGCCACCGTAGTTTGTTTTGTTGTCGTATTGTGCTTATTCCAAAGAAGGACGATCCGACGATCCTGGAGAAGGATTTCTGCCCGATTTCTGTAGAGAATGTGGCGTTGAGAATTCTTGCACGTGTTATTAGTAACAGGATGGTTTCTTTGATGCCAGCTTTGATTTCTGAGGAGCAGGCGGCGTTCATTAGAGGGAGGGAGATCACTCACCATGTCCGTTTGTTGAAGGAGCTGATGCATGACATTTACTATGGGGGTGAGAGGCCGAACATCATGATAAAGCTTGATATGTCCAAGGCGTATGATCGAATTAAATGGGATGTCCTGGAGCGGATTATGGCGAGGTTCGGTTTTGTCAAGGAGTTCATCGAGTTATGTCTCAGTTTCTTCTCTAATTCCTGGGCAACGATTACAATTGGGGAAGAGTCCTCCGGTTTTTTTCCTTTGCTTAGGGGGTTGAAACAAGGTAATGCCATCTCTCCCTTTCTGTTCATTCTGTTTGAAGAAATCTTATGCAGAAGGATTGCGCTTATGGGGGACTTAAGGAGAGTGGCGAGGTTTCGTACTAGGGGAAATGGGATCCCTCCTCTTTTTCTGAGTTATGCTGATGATATTATGATCTGTGTGAATGCTACTCTTAACACGATGGATGAGATTCAGGTGCTTCTTTCTATGTATGAGAATGCGTCGGCTCAGAGGATTAACAGGTTGAAGTCCTCTTGTGTGGTGGGCAGCAAAGACCTGGTTACTAAGATGGGTATTGGCGCAGCTATTCAGATGGATAATGTGGTTGATCATTTTGTATACTTGGGAGTGCCGATTAGAGCTGGAAGGAATCTGATTTCTGACTTTGATTATCTTATTCAGAAGGTATCTCATAAGATTGCTTCATGGAAGTCCAGGCTTTTATCTTTTGTAGGCAGGAAGCTTTTGATTGCACATGTGTTATCTTCTACTATGGTGTATACGGCGACTTCTATTGGTATTCCTGATGGTATTGCTTCTCGTCTTGATGCCATGTTCTCTAAATTCCTTTGGGTGGACCGTGCAAACGTCCACAGGAAGGCTTGGGTCAGCTGGGACAGAGTGGCGGTTTCTATGAAATAAGGTGGTCTTGGGTTGTCTACTACTCGCAGCATCAACAACGCCTTTGTGGCCAAGGCGTGTTGGGAGATGATTGTTGGAGACACTGTTTGGGCCAAGTTCTACAGTGCCAAGTATGCAAATAGAGTTCCTGGTCGTTCAACTTTATATCCCCATCATCTGAAGTATAGTTCGACTGCGTCCCCTTACTGGAAGAAAGTTTGGAACATGTTCCCGAACATATATCCTCACTGCCGCTGGATTGTTGGAAAGGGTGATTTTCCATTTTGGGACTTCTTGTGGTGTGATGAGAGGTTGTTTGATCACGCTAGGTTTAACAGTGACCGCAACCAACCTTTTTTGGTGCGTGATTTCTGGATTAATGGTAGTGGTTGGGATTGGCCATCCTTACAACAGGTCCTCGACGAGCATGGAGTGGAGCTTATTAGGAAGGCGGGTCAACAGGTATCAGACACGGATGATTATCCCATTTGGATACCGGATTTGAGAGGACAGTTCTCGGTTCGCTCTGTTAAGACGATTTTGGGGAGTTCAAGTTATGATGGACCGCATGGGCTGCACAAGATTTGGCACGTAAATTCACCTAAGGCGTGTGCTTTCATCTGGAAGATGATGAAGAATGATGTTCCTACTGATGAGAACGTGGCCAGTTGTTGTATTGCTCTTGCGTCACGGTGTGATTGTTGTGATGAGCCAAGTGTGGAAGACGTTGATCATCTTATGTTTCATAGTCAGATTGCCGCGTCTTTCTGGACCAGGTTCACTGAGATTACGGATTATCCTGCTCCCACAGATCGGATGTCTTTGATTGATGCTTGTTCTTTTGGTAATTCTGGCGATCTGCAGCTGTGGCTTGTGGCGTGCATGGCCACAATTATTCCTTATTGTATTTGGCGGATGAGGTGTGTGGCTAGATATGATAATAGGAAGATTATCTGGAATAGGGAGGTGGATTGGTTGATCTACCAGATTAACGCCTTGCTGAAGCAGAAAAGATTCAACCGCATAGCTGATTCTTCTTTTCATAACAGGATTAAGGCCTATGGGGTGGAGGATCCTATGTACAGGTTGAAGGAGATTAGTCTGGTGAGTTGGATGAATCCTGACATTTATAATCTGAAGCTGAACATTGTGGTTGGGCAGAACCGTGATATCTATGGACGTAATAGATGGTGGATGGCTGGGATTTTTAGGAACCATCATGCTGTTGTTTGTCAGATTTCTAGAGCTTGGTTGATGGCTGATAGTTACCAGATGGCGCTTGTTCAGGCGTGCGCTGTTGGTGTTAAGCTTGCGGAAGATCAGTTTTCACACGTTTCTAGTGTGGAGATTGATGATCGTTCGGTTTATGGTATGTTGTGGGGTGATGATGTTGCACCGTGGAAGATCGTTAATTTGGTTAAAGAGGTGAAGGAGATCATTGCGGAGAGGGACATCACTGGATCGTTAGTGCATACAGTTATCAATTCGATCCCGAAGGAGATAGGGAGATGGGGTATGCATTTGACTGAGCCGCTTGTTGTTTCTGATATGAGGGTTGTTCCTAGCAGGATTAGGGGCATGGTGCTTCTTGAGAAACACAAGACGCCTTATGTTGTGTTGCGGAGAGAGAGATAAGAGGGGTTTTGGGTCCGGTTGTGCGGTAGAATATGTTGTGTGATGTGTGTTGGTGTGATATGTGGGGTTTTACCTGCGTTTCTGCAGGAGATGTATGTTTGCTTTTGATTATGCCCACACGAGGGGAGTGGGGTGAATAGATGGTCCCCTGGCTTAATTACAAAAAAAAAAATGCTAGAGTCGGTTCAAAGGCCCTAGCTAGACCAGTGATTTGACCGGCTTGAACCACTCGAACCAAGATTGGACCGGCCCTCCAAGCTAGCAAGTCACGTGGACTATGTGGCTGGATCTGAGCCATTGTTTGCACATCCAACGACTCTGGTTTCTCACAAATGAGGTATTTTTTACTCATCTCTGACATATAATCATTTAAATACCCAGATCTTGATTAAATCACAGAAATTGCATCGTAACTCCAAAAATGATGAACAAGTAGTTAATCTTGACCAGAAAAATCCAATGAACTTGTTAAAATACTTTTGAAACCTGATTATAAATGATTCTCACTGATATCCCTAGATCATACACTCTTTATCATTTAAATTGTCAAATGACTCATAATCATGATTAATCTTTGGAAACCCTATATTTGGACTCTGATGATATTTTGTAACCTAGATCTGGTCTACTTGAATCATCTACTCTTGAAAGTGAATTATTAGTGATATAGATCTATTTATTTGATTCAATCTTGATTATAACGAATAATGAGTAATCTTGATATTGATCTTAATCTTGCAAAACCCTTGATATAGTTTTGACCCATCAATCTGATCTTGAATACAAATGATGTTAGAATAACATGATGATCTAAAGATTTGATGATGACTTGGATAATGATCACAAATTAGGGTTAGCACATATAATCCTAGAAAACCTAGGTAAGTCATTCACACTTAAATATATATTGGATACTTGAAATAATGTTGGACATATTGGAATATTGATTATAAGTGAATGACCCAACCCTAAGGTTGACATAGGAAAAGTGTAACCCTAATCTCAAATATTAAAACATGATTTTCTGAACATCATGATCTTGACCTTTGATCCAATCTTGATGATTTAGGATCTGACTCAAAGGGTTGACATATTGATTCAAATATTGACCATACTCAAAATCTTTGGTGAAAGGTACGCTATTATAGAACTCCTCCTTGATTGTATTGAAGATACTTTTATGTATCTCTTGATCATAAACTTGGCTATATACTTGGATGAGATACTGTTCCCTATGATTAGTCTTCTGTTTTTCTATATTATACTTTGAAAGACATGAAAACATAAATTGCATGCCCATTATGATTGCCCGTATATTGATAATGATGATGATATTGATAATGTTGATAATGTTGATATTGAGTACACCAATCCCTCATTGGAAGTGGGACTTGTACATTGGCCTCCTATGTTCCTATGGTGAGAAGGAGCCCAGTGACTTTCCCCATCGCGTTGGGGCAATAAAGTCACACAAAAATATATAAGCATGCTTCTCGAACTACAGCATAATGGGAACTCGTAATAAAAATTGAATCGCTGAATAACAACCTTTTTGTCGAATGATATTGATGTTAGAAATCGTTTGTTATACTTTGAAATATAAGTCCTGCCAAGTATACATATCTCTCTTATAAACTGTTCTCCTTGATTTTGATAGCGTACCGTGCAATTGCATGATTGTGTCTTGATTTTATTAATTTTAGGAAATACAAATGGAATATCGGATAAGATCGCTTCCGCACTCTAAACACTCCGACGACAATGACAAATCGGATATAGCTCCATATTAGGTTAGTTTGTTATTTAATTATCCAGTTTTGAGTTATTTATTTCTTATTGTATATGCCAATGTGTTAGATCCTACGGGGCCACTCAGGGACGGGCGCTTCAATCCTTTTTCTACTATTTCGATAGTAGGATTGGGATTGGGGTAAGAACGGTTTTGTGACATCAGCTCACCAAGTGAGACGGCCATTTGAAGTGTCCGGATGATTGGAACTGAATTGGATGAAGTTCGACATGAAATGGGAACCAACCGATCATCTCACCAGGAGATCTAATCGACTAGGGTAGAGCAAGACGACTGATTCACCTGGTGAACTGATCGGCTCAATTGTGTTGGAGGAAGGTTTTAGCAAATTTCTCAAATTCATGAGAAACATTGATCATTTTGATTGCTTTCTATTGATGCAAGGAATTGATGTTTAACATTAATTGGAAACAAATTGCCATATTTGTATGCAATTGGGAAACTATAGAATGGCCGTCTCACTAAGAGAAATGATAAACTCTTTGCCAGACGACCATCTCAGCTGCTAGTTGACTAGTTCGACACTCACAGGTTGTGAAAGTTCAAGATCTTCCAGTCCCTTCCACTCCCACACAGATTGGGAACCTAGGCCCCAACCCCTCCTATAAATAGAGGGGTACTGGGGCTTCCCAGAGTACAACTCAATCACTTCTAACAATTTTTGTTCTTTCTAGTTGTGGTAACTAATAAAGAGCCCAAGCAAGTCCTACCCGCTAAAGGGAAGGATAGTAAGGGAGAAACAATTGTGGGAGAGCAAGTTGGTGACTAGTACACCAACAGGAGGGACAAATCCTTCTTGTCTATTCTAGTAGGATGACATGAGTTCTAGGAGGTTCATGTAGATTTCCATAGAGACATGGAGGCTTTTGTCTACCGCTAGGAGGACAATATCAACCTACAGTTCGTGGTACAAACTAGAAGCCACAACAATTAGACAAGTCCTAGTGCAGCTAGAAGACACTTGTGCATCTACAACTATGAGGAGATGTCACTGGACTTGCTCCAAGACCAAGTATATCCTCAAAACCATCCTTCCCCTCTTATAGTTATTGACGCAATTTACTGGTTTATGGGGAATATGGTAGTTAACATTTTTGTTTCCGCTGCCTATTCTATGGAAATATGGCTACAGAGGCAACACAAATTGTACACCAAATTCAGCAAGTGTGAGTTCTGGTTGAAGGAGGTGTCTTTCCTTGGGCATGTAATATCTACTAGAGGTGTCTGTGTGGACCCTAGGAAAGTACAGTCAGTGTTGAAGTGGGACCAATGTGAGACACCAATGGAGGTCCACAATTTCCTATGCTTGGTAGGCTACTACAAGAGGTTCATCAATAACTTCAATGTTGTGGCGTTAATTCTAATGAAGTTGATAAGGAAAGGTGTGCCATTCATTTGGGATGACAATTATTAGTGTTCTTTCCATCTGGTGAAGGAGAAGCTGACCAATGCACTAGTGTTAGTGTTGCCTAAACAAAGGAAAGTTATATTGTCTTCTATGATGCATTGAAGAATGGTTTGGGGTGCATGCTGATGGAGGATAAGAACATGATTTATTTGGCTGCACGACAGCTTAAGAAACATGATGAAAGCTACCTGACGCATGATATGGAGCTTGTGTTTGTGGTCCATGCTTTGAAGATTTGGATCACTATCTTTATGGAGAGAAGTGTAAGATCTTCACCACCAACAAGAACCTTTAGTACATCTTCTAAAATCAGGATCTAAACATGTGGCATAGATGATGGATGAAGTTGATCAAAGATTATGATTGCAACATAGTATACCATCCAAGGAAGGCGAACATGGTGGCAGATGCTTTGGGAAGGAAGTCTTCTTAATCCTCATCTGCTGATCAGGAACAATAATGTTGCTTGGCATGCCATAAGTGAGACATGTTGGTGTTGTTGCGTCAGATGAACGTGAAGTTAGAAATCTCCTTGTTGGCATACTTGCTAGCACAATTGTAGGTGAAGCCTACCTTGAGGAAATAGATCAAAGATGCACCCTGAAAAGATACCGTGATACAAAAGATCCAAGAAAATTTTGATAGTGAGAAAAGTGAGGGCTTCCATGAGACAGAGGATGGGGATGGTTTGTTTCAATGGTAGGATAGAGGTTCTAGATGCCAATGGTTTAAGGAAGATGATCCTTGAGGAATCTCATTCCTTTATGTATGCAATGCATCCAGGAAGTACCAGGATGTACCATAACTTGAAGGATCTATATTAGTGGCTATAATTGAAGCATGACATGGTTGAGTTTGTTGCAAAGTGTCCTTTGTGTCAACAGGTCAAGGCTGAGCATCAAAATCCTGTAGGGACGCTACAACCATTTCCTATATCACAGTGGAAGTGGGGTCATATCACTATGGACTTGGTGGTTGGACTTCCCAAGACATCCAAAGGTCATGATTCCACTTAGGTGATAGTGGACTGGTTGACCAAGTCAGCACACTTCTTTTAAATTAAGATGGCATTTACATTAGAGAAGTTGGCATAGATATATGTTGATGACAAAGTGCGGTTACATGATATCCCAACTACCATAGTGTCTAACATAGGCCCTCAGTTTATGAGTCATTTTTGAGAATGTCTGCACAGAACCATGGGTACACAATTTAGGTACAGTACAACATTTCACCCGTAGACAAATGGCTAGTCTGAGAGGAATATTCAGACTTTAAAGTATCTATTGAGAAACTGTGTTTTGTAGTTTTTGGGCAGTTGGGATGTGCATATGAGGTATATAGAGTTTTTCTACAACAACAATTACCAGGGGAGCATCAACATGGCACCGTATGAGCCCTTGTATGGGAGGCATTGTTAGTCTCTACTTTTTTGGTATGAGACCAATGAATATTGGTTTTTAGTCCTAAGCTTGTTCACTAAGCAATATAGAATATCAAAGTGATACAACAACAACTGAAGGCAACCTAGGATAGTTAGAAATCATATGTTTAAAATCATCATAGGCCCTTGGAGTTCCATGTGGGTGACAAGGTGTACATTAAGGTCTCTCCTCAGAAAGATGTGATGAGGTTTAGTAGGAAGTGTAAGTTGGCTCCCATGAATATGGGACCTTATCCTGTAGTGGCATGTGTTGGGAAGGTGGCATATAAGTTGGAGCTACCACTTGAGTTGCACATGTTACACCCTGTTTTTCATGTTTCTATGTTAAGGAAGTTCCATACAGATACATAACATGTGTTACAATAGATGGAGGTTGAGTCATAGGAGGATGTGTCGTATGTGGAAGGTCCTATTTTGATCCAAGACAGGGGGTGAAGAAGTTGAAGAATAAGGATATAGTGTTTGTTAAGATTTTGTGGCATCATCATGTCATGGAGGAAGCCATGTGGGAGTTAAGAGGATGGGATGCATAAGAAGTACCCATCTCTTTTCACGTAGGATTTTGGGGGCGAAATCCTCATTAGTGGTTTGTGGTTGTAAGATCCCTGACCTAGATTTATGCTTGATCTTGCTTACTTAACTTAATAATATGCATAAAACCTTAATCTAATCATGTTATGCGCCTTAATAACATGTAACATGCTTATGTTTTTATTTTGGACCAGTTTGAATGTTATTTGAGCTAGTTATGCTATGTGTGTGCTTGTTTTGGAACTAATTGCAATTTACCCATGTTTAGGGTTTATCTTTCTATTTGTCACATGTTTGATGTACCTCACATGCTTTGGAATTATGTTGGAGAGTGAGGTGCATAGGGGCACTTTCTCACACCTTGATGTGATATAGAGAGATGTGTTGGCACCATGTGTTGATGATCGAGGCTTTCCCGGATCCCAAGTCTTGGTGTTGACTTCAAGGGTTGAGCAATGACCTCGTTGGTTTTAAGTTACCATCATGATATACCTTTTTCTTTGTTTTCTTTGGTTAATGAAGTTCTTCAATGTACCTAGGGTTCTCTTCGGTCGATGAGCCAAGAAACACTAGATAGGGTTCTATGCGACCGATTGACTTGGCTTTCTCTTTGACTGTTTGAGTTGTTGGATCAGTTTTCCTTCGACCGATGACCCCTATGAATTAGGGTGGTCAATGCGATTCCTTGGTCTTAATGACCCTTGATGCATGCATGAGTTTAGTTCTTGCATGGTTGATTTTTTGGAGGACAAGTGGCATGTTTAGTTAAACACCTAACCTTCCTTCCGTCTCTCTACCCTTTTATATATATACCTCCCTCCTTGCCTAAAAATGATCCTTTTACATACTCTTTCTCCTCTTACTTGGATCTTGTCCCTTGTGTTCTTTGTGGAGAATATAGTGCTTGACCTTGGAGTCGTGGCCTATCCTTTGCATGTTTGGATCTAGGGTTGGAGCAACTCATCCTTGGTGATCCTTTGGTGCTTCTTGATCTCAGTAAGTGCTCAACCCTCTTGATCTTCTTTCCTCACAACCCTACCCCTCTCTTCTTCCTCTTGGCCGAACCCATGGTTCTCCGTGGTGGTGCTTCTTGAGGAACTCCTCTCTTCTTGATGAAATCAATGGTTCTCCATGGTAGTGTTAAGTTGAGTTGGAGATCTCCTCTTTCTTTCTTGTTCTTTTTGGACTAGAAGCTTTGGCTCTCTCTTTCTTGTTCTTTAGCCTAGGGTTTGCTTCTCTTTTGAGGTGGTTACTAGATTGGCCATGGAGATCATCAATCTAGGTTTCTCTCTCTTCCTTGGAAGTTGTTTCTTCACAATGAAGGTGAGTTATATAACCCTCTCCTCAATTATTGTTACTCCTAACCTTACATGCAATTAATCTATCCTTAGAACATGGTTCCAAGTATCTTAGTGGCAATACATATGTTCAAGGGTTTAGTTTTTGTGAATATATTGAGTAGATAATCTCCTTTGCTAAACCTTAATATATCTAGCCAAGTTCTTGTTTGATGGTGGAAGTGGTGATCCTTTCAAGCATGTGCTTAACCTTGGTTTCCTTCCTTATAATTAGGGTTTTGTGCTTTATGTAATGATGGAGTTGTTGATTCTTACATGCATGTGTTTAACAACAGTTTCCCTCTCATACATGGCTTTTCCTAAGTATTGACAATGGTCGGGTTTAGGGTTGGTGGTGTTTTCATTCATGAAGTTACACCTTGATGGTTCAATTTTCTTCATGATTGATGATTGGATTTAGGGTTTTAATGACGAACCTCTCCATCAGTTTTGATCCTTTTTGGTTTTGGCATTTTGGTGGTGATCATCGTGATGATCTTGCAGTTGATGGGTTTCTCGTCTTCTCATGTGGTCACCAAGTTTTCCATGATGGTCGATGAGTTCTTCACCTTCTTGAGGTTGTTGAGTTTTGCTTGATTATGGTTGCTCATGATGATGATTCTCATCGTTCGTTGAATTTTTATGGGTTTTGGTCATCAAGGATGGACCCATATCCGTCACTGATATTTGGTTTTCTATGCGGTTGATGATATGGATGACTTGGCCATATGGTCACAGCGATCGTTGATGGGGTTCATCCCTATGTTTTCAGAGAGTAACTACCATGATTCTTAGCAGTCATGTACCTATGTCTTCAGTGACCATGTAATCAAGTTTTCAACAATCATGGGATGAGTTTTTCAACAATCATGCTTTGTGTTCTCATCGGTCATGGACCTGGTTTTAGCAATCATGGTAAGTGGTTCCACAATCACTTTTTGGTTGACCATGGTGATAAAGATGTTGACCTATGTGCTTCCAATATTATTGGAGATGGTAAAAATTTGGGTTGCTTTTCCTTGCTCTTAAAACCCTGATTCGGTTATGATGTTTAGGAATCCTAACCCTAATTTAAGAACATGGTGATACTACTTAGTTTTCTTAAGTAACTAGCAAGTTAAATATGTATTTCTCTCCCTATGTTGTAACCCTAATTAGTGATTTTGTGGACATTATAGTTCTTAATTGTGAATGCTAACTTAAGTAACATATGTGTGTGGTGTGGTGATTATGATCCTTGATGAGGCACAGAGAGATTATGATGTTCTATAGGGAATTATGTAAATGGTCTTATGAACTTGGAAATGGTTTTGTGCTCTAACTGAGGTGATATCCTCTGTGTGATGTGATAAGGGATTTCTATCTCGTAATAGTGTGATAAAGGTGATAGCGTTGTGTAAGGCTTTGAGACAGTAGCATGTGGTGATGTGATCAACTTTATGCTTCATACATTTTTATCTTCTGAGGTTTCAATCAGCCCTTATCTTTTTAGAACCCTTCTAGGGTTTGCATGTAACTTGATTGATGCAATTAAAAGACACCCAATTGGCTTAATTAATTAAGTGAAACCCTAATCATGCAGTTCCCTATGCCATAGATCCATCCCAGTGTCAGAACTTGTTGGATGGTGAAACGAGTCTTCCTAAGGGAAACTCAGAGAGCATACTATTGAGTATGTGGGAAGCTTGGAGAGTACATCCTTGTCATCCAAATCCGAAGTGTATTGAGACGACTGCAGTTGGGTCTCAATGATTGTATATATATGTGATGTGATTAGAGGACAATTGTGGTTGTACCTTAGTGATTGGGTTTATATACCCTAGATTCTATCTCTGTGATCTATACTAAGGTGAGCTAGGTGTTTTCACCTTGACAATATGTCACTGTCTGTAGTTTGACTGATATGTCACTGCAATGCAAACTTGTACTAACCGAGTAGTGCTGGAAGATCTTGAAATCTAACTCTTCTTGGATCTTGTATGGGTCTGATTGCAACCAAATAGTGGTTAGATGGAATTTTAGTGGTATGAATGAAATTCCCCAGGGCTTAATAAAAGACGTAGTACACCGTATAACATATCTATTTAGGGTTAAACATGCTTCACATTGGATGTTTACTCTTGCCTTGTTTTATTTACTTCTCTTTTGTTATATAATGGGGGTAAGAGAAATCAAATGTTATACATGTTCTTCATATTCCTTCTAAATGTACATGGTGATCTGCTTATCTACTAGATATGTTCAATCTACCTAACATCTATACTTGGATTTGAAAAGATCCTTTAGCTGAATCTTCTCATTTTGTTTAATAATGTTATAACCTGCTATAGTAATAATCTTGGTTGAGAGTTATATCTCTCGCTGGGACATGGGTCTCACCCTTGTGGTTCACCACATCTTTTTAGGTGGTCATCAGTGATGAGATAGGATCATGCTATTGAGGAAGAGTAACTGGAGATCAGTGAACTCAGAAGGTTGGATGAGTTGCTAATGTTGTAGTAGAGTTATACGTGTCGTTCCTGTACCCTTAGGTCCCAAGATGGTTGTGTTTTATAGATTATGTATATTGACACATTGTTTTGGCAGTATGCCTTGGTGGTGTGAATATATATATGTATATATATATATATATATATATATATATATATATATATATATATATATATATAAGATAATATTGTTAATGGGTTTATTAGAAAAAATCACATGTACAATTACTAATGCATGCCCATACATGATTGATATTCATATAGCATGACATGGTTTAATCAGTACATTGCCACTGCCCAAGGTTGCACGACCAGATCTAAAACCAAAGATGAAAAGACAAAAAATCCCTAAACAAGTCATGATAAAATAAATTGAATAGCAGGGCAAATTAGGATTTTGATGTCTTGAAATCTTGATTTCTAAAAACCATCCCCTTGAGAAGGGTATTGTGCATATAAAGCCTAAATTTGACCTTGCCAATTTGCAATTAGTGAAAATGTGAAGAATCCAACTTTAGAACCATGTTCCTGAAGCCATAACAGTCTAAATGACCTCAAGAATAGCACAAGCTAGGTACAAAAGCCCTTAGAGTCTCTCCTACCATCAATAGTGAAGAGGGAAAAAACCAAGACTACACAAGAGTGTAAACACAATGACAATCAATGGATAAACTCAATACACTATTTTAGGTTGTAGCTAGTGACGGGTGAACCAAGTAAGAAGAGACTCGAAGAAGAGCACATTGAATCTAGATTTGAGAACTACGACAAGGTAGTGAAAAAGGGGGATTCACAAAACTCATAGGGATGGTCTAATTGACTCCCTCTAAAGATGCCCCTAGCTTTGCAGAGGAGACCCAAATACCCAACAAGGCACATAGAGACACTCAACACGATGATGAACTCAAAGAGGTCAATGGCATTAAGCAGTACTGAGGAAGCATGATCTAGGTCCAATGAGGAATAATCGACACTGAGAAACCATTATAAGGTTTATGATAGAGGTCATGTCATACTTTCCCAGGGATCTAACGCCTGAGGAGGCAAGGAGAAGGACATGTGAGAGAAAGCAAGCGGGGAACAAAGGAAGAGCGAGATGGGGTGTAGACAAGGCATGAAAGACATTAGAACCTAGTATATATAGGATTCTATGGGTGTAGAAAGGGGTGTGGAACATGATAGGAAAGAAAATGGACGAAAAGTAGGAAGGTAGGTGGAGAGAGGACAAAAAGAATCAGAGAAAAAATTGTGATAAGAAAAGGTGTACATGACAAGAAGGTGTGATACTTGACCAAGAAAGAAGATGGCTCGCTATATCCGATCCCAATCCAACATCTTGGGGTTGGATCTGTATTAGGAAAACAAGAACGAAAACAATTAAAAGCTAAGAAGCAATAGGAATACTGGTTAATTAAACCACTTGACAAATAAATTGCTATTTGATAAATCTAAAACCATAATTTAACTCATGTAAGGAATGTATACATGGGATTTATCCTTTTCTATTAGATTGGATAGATAGGATTATCCAAAAGGGCTCAGATTTGGTATCCTAACTAATTATGACTAAATGAACTCGATTTTTCCATCATATTTGGGTTTCAACTTTGCTTTTATGATTCCTACTAAAATTAGGGTTTAGTCTCTTCCCCATTACAATATTACATCATTATCATTAACACTGATTAAATTAAGCCCTATAATCCTCACATTGTTATATCAAGAGTTACATTATATTATTATGAAAAAATCCCTTATTTTACTTGTTTAACCTATTAAGTCCATTAGTTTCATATTATCTTAGATGATGGTACACTATTCACATACATGGTCATGAAAACTGCAATTAATATTTCGATTTATGTATTAAGCACATTATACCTCTCATTAGTAGTACATTATACATTATGTATGCAACTTGTATATATTAGGGTATAATGAGTGTATTTTTGTTTATAAGTAGTCTTGTTTGGTTAAATCTAGAGATCTATACATGTAAGCATCCTATCCAAGGGATTAGGATCACTAGAGTCAAAAGAGTTAGATTTTGATATTTTACAACTTTGACAATTCAAAAAGACCCTCACAATTTGGTGTAGATAGGGTTTAATGCATAGGTACAAACAAGCCCTCACCTTTGAGTGTTGAAACGGCCTAATTTACATCAACACAAATAGATCCACAACTACAAGTGTAGTAAATGGATTATTTGCGGAGGTAAACAAAGTCTCATCTTTGGGTGTAGACAAGGAATAATACTTGTATCTTTAAACCTAAGGGGTAGGGGACAATGGCAACCATATCAAAAGTGTAATAAAAAATGGTATAAAATGCATGGTATTTTCTTGAAATAATTTCTTTAATTTAAAGTTTTTTTCATGTTAATTTTATAAATGACAAGAGCCTATTTTAATATGCAAGTTCATTTGTTTTCCTGATAGTGTACATGTGTGTTTGCACTGACCACGTGTCACACTTCCCCCTTATTAGGAAAATAGGTTTCAAAAGATGACAAAGATTTGCTTCCTCTATTGACTACTCTAATGACAAGGACAAGTTCACTAAAGAATGAATCAGGTTGGTTAGTTCTTATAAATCTTTCTTATTTTGAGATACTATTTCTTATTATAAATTCCAATGTGTTATATCCTCCAGGCCACCTAGGGAATATTTGATTCAATCACCCTACCACTATATAGGTAGTGGGATTGGGACTAGGGTAAGAACAATTTTGTGACTATGAAACCTAGAGATTTCAACTGTAGGAAACTTTTGATGCAACTAAATCCTGCACATCATTTTCATACCATTTCTGTGGTCAACATTTTTTTTTCATCAACTTAATTAACTCATATTTGTAAGGACTTTTTATTCTATAATTGATAAGATGGAAAATCAACTTGAATACAACCATCTTCCACCACTCAATTTGTGGTTGCATACCCTTCTCAAGTAATGCCTTTGGTGTATATGATGCTCTTATGAAAATGAATCCATCATAGACATCAACCCTGAGACTAAAAGAACCCACGGCAAGCTCCATCATGATTGTAGAGCCAAGATGGTGGTAGAGGATATCAATCACATATTTGGAAGCAATAATCACCACACAAAGGGACATAATCTTGGCACACTTTAGAGCTAATGTGTCGGAAGAGCCATGAGAAGCTGAAGAAGAGGAAGACAAAGAGTGCTACATAAGTTCTCTATTCTAATATTTGCAAATGTTTGTTGCCTAATTGTCTAAACTATCATCAAAGCACAAAATTTCAAAATCAAGATGCAGTGGGTGACAATGATCCAAAACAATAGTTCCGCAAAAAGACCTAATAGGGACGTGCATGGCCATTTACAAAAATTCATAGAAATATATGGACTAAGCAAGTAAGCTGGCATGTATGGCAACTCCATCAAGCTACAAATGTTCAACTATTCCATGTCCGAAAAGATTCCCTACAGGATGGAATCATCACC
Source organism: Alisma plantago-aquatica (assembly GCA_963693085.1). Taxonomy (NCBI): domain Eukaryota; kingdom Viridiplantae; phylum Streptophyta; class Magnoliopsida; order Alismatales; family Alismataceae; genus Alisma; species Alisma plantago-aquatica. Next base: position 1,827,376,959 of record OY856409.1, read on the forward strand.
AATGGGAGGAGATAAGCTTATATTAAATCTCTTCCTACCCTCACTGAGTACTGAGTTCAAGGGAGAATAATTGGATTTATAAGAACTTCAAGGTGAAACTCTATTTGAATCATGGGAATGATACAAAGAGTTAGTACCCAATACCCTCATCATGGAATTATTTCTAAACAACTTATAGAAAACATCTACAAGGGAGTGGATGATGACTTCAAATAGTACCATGATGCCTCTTCTAATGGAGACCTCATGCAAGAGAGATTTGATAATGCATTCAAAGTTGTAAGCAAGGGGAGAGGAAAACTAGGTTAATAGGGGCACATCACGCAAAATAGGAGTTCTCAAGGTCACTATGGTAGAAGACAAGTATGATATAAATCTATTGATAAATCTTCGAAGGTTTTTTCTCTTAATCAAGACAACCTTGATTAATCTTACCAGAACTATGTGTAGAGAGGTTCATCTATCTTTCAAACTAATACATCCCACAAAGTCTTCCAGGTCTGTGGTGTAGAGTGGCACACAAGTGTAGAGTGTAATAATCCACATTAAACATGCACCAACCTCAATTCAACAACAACCCAGTCATTAAGAAGTTAATGATTTGAATTTTATTCTAGGACAAGGATACTACAACCTCAACTGAATCGGGAAACCATACTAACTTTTAGTATGGGAACCCAATGGAGCTGTGAATGTCTATCAAATCAAGAAAAGGCCAAAGCAAAACCAAGTTTACAATTCTTTTGGTTACCAATAGAGCCAAACTTCCATCATAATAACTTAAATCCTAGACAATACTACAACAATTTCAATCAAGGAAACATGTACAATCTAGGAAAACAACCAAATAGTAATCAAGAACAACTTCTCCTATGGAAAGGCATCCAGTGGAACATTCCTATAAGGATCATGATCATTGACGCTATTGAAAATACATAGGAAAACCAACATGCATACAATAAATCCATGCAGACTCAACTAGCACAGATTCCCACCACCATTAGCCCCCAGGAGGTTCCTTTTTTAGAAAACTTTAAAACAACCTAAAGAACAAGGTAAAATTGAAGGTTGTGACCTCACATTATGGTTGTGTTCTACCAAAACCAACATCCCCAATCAATAACAAGATGATTCCTATTGAGGAAGATGATGAATAAGTCACTTTAATTGCTATACCAATGGATTTGGTTATTATAACTATGCATACTAGCAGCACATCCAATCCTAAGAAAATCCCATACACTACAATTATTTCTACCTCTATGGTTCCTATATACAAACTACGATCACCCTACCAAATCCTCTAGCTAAGACACATCTATACTCGAGATTTGTGAATTTCAAGGAAATGTTAAAGAAGATGCATATTGACATTCCCTTCCATGATACTCTTGCAAAAATTCCCTCCTAGACCAAAATTTTAATTCTCTCTTGTAGGTATAGATTAGACTATAATGAGATTGTGAAGCTAGAAATGATGATGACTGAAATTATTCAATGATATATGCCACAAAAACTCAAGGGTTTGGATCCTTTGGCATCTCCTACTTCATTGGGGACTCCAAATGCTAATAATATGAAAGAGACTTGGCTTCACCACTAAAATCATCCAAATTGACTTTGTGATTCACCTTGCTGACTCCTCTATGACCACTCCTATGGGGATTGCAGAATACGTCCCTGTGAGAGTTGGGTCCAAATCTTATGTGCCCTCTGATTTTGTCATCATGGAATCAAGGAGTGCCTCAAATACGCCCTCATCTTGTTGGCTAAATTGGACATTATGATAAATCCCTTTGTTTTGATTATGACAAACATTTCATTTTTGTATATCTAACATGCTACCTGAGTGTTGCAGGAACAAGGTGGATGACAAAAGCACTAGGGAATCCATATGCTTAAATGCTTATAAATTTCATGAAATGTAATCAATTGTAAACTTGTACAAATATATAATGTACAAGTACTTAAACTTCATGTAAATCAAGCGTTAGATTTTCCCTAGCCAATCACCACACTTAGATAGGTCATCCCCTTCAATAGTGTCACATATGCACACTCATACACACACTTAATGTCTTTATTTGAAACATTGAAACAGGGTCTATCTCGGTCGACAAAATCCTCGATCGAGACACTCTCGGTCGACAAACTTCTCGACCGAGAAAGACCCAAGTAGCTGTTAGAAATAGCTGACAAGGTAGTTGGCAGTTGGAGATAAACGTTGCAAACACTTGATCCAGAGAGCCTGTCGGTCGACAAAACTTTGACCGAGTAGGTGTCTCGGTCGACCATTTCTCGACCGAGATGGACTCTGACAGCAACTGCAGAATAAATTAACTAGCCGTTGTTAATCCAACTAACTTATACCTAACGGCTAGTTAAGCACTTAGAAACCCCTAGAAAGTGTCTAAAACGTCCTTAAGCACTTGTAGGTCATTCCTATAAATAGGACATGCCTTAGGACACCTATATACACTTGATTCCATACTTGAGCAATCTTTGAGCATACACTTGCATTAGCAACCTGTTTTGAGCAATTGAGCAATACTTGCAATTGGCTACTCTTCACCTTGCTCTAAATTCGTGTCCTATAGGTTAGTATCTCCTATCCACAGCAATCACATTTCCATATACATTGGTCAGGAGATCTACACGCTTGATCTAGGCAAATCAAGCCTTGTGCTTCAAAGGATAAGTTGTAATTTCTGTTTTCCTTTATTGTTCACTTTCATTGTTTGTACTCTCCTTGCTACTCCTAGGTTGGAGGCTGCAGATTGGAGAGGGTTGTGATCTTCTTGGTGAAGAAGGAGACTTTGGACTACTTCAAGAAGGCTGGTGCAACGGGAGGTTACTTCTAAGAGGAAGGCTACTTCAAGGGGGAGCTTGGAGTTACTTCAAGAAGGCTACCTCGAGTTGGTGCATCTACTTCAAAGTGAAGGTTGTTCAAAGGGGTATAAGAAAGTATTGTATTTTGTGTAATTCCTTGTGAAGGTAATAAAATTAATACTTTCAAATCCCGGTTGGGTAAGCAACCGGGTAGTGGACTGACTGCCTTAGTATTTGCTAAGGTAGGAACCACTCTAAATCCCTTGTCTCCTTCTTACTTTTTCATTTGTGGTTGTTTGAGTTAAATAATTGTTGAAATAACCTTAAAACCCTATTCACCCCCCCTCTAGTGGTTTTTCAATTGGTATCAGAGCAGGCTTCAAGGAACCCTAACCAGGTCTTGAAGAATGGAGGGTGATGGTGACTACAACCTCAATAAAAAGAATAGCTTGGACCAATCTACAACATGTTGCAATTGGTGCTTAGGAACAAGCCACACAACATCTAGCTGCCCATGGAAATCAAAGAAGGAAGATGAGCATAAAGATTGTCTTATTGCTACAACAAGTGAAGAGGAAGAAGAGGTAAGTACTTTTTATTTATCTAAAGAAGAGCTAGTTGCTAGTCTTGAAGAGACGCATAATAAATATATTGAGTGCAAGAAGAAATTAAAGAAATCTAATAAAGAAAATGATGAGTTACATGCTAAGCTTCTTGCTATTACATATGAAAATGAAGATCTTAAAAAGATCATTGAAGATCATAATACTAAAATAAAATCTATAGAGGCAGATTGCAATCTTCTTTCTCTAGAAAAGATTAATTTGCAAACTCAAGTGAACGATCTTCAAAAACAACCCGTCTTGTGCTCACATCTAGATTATGATACTATTGTAAAAGAAAAAGATTCATTATCATCTAATCTAGAACAAGCAAAGCTAGATATCAAGAAAAGAATGGAGGAAATTGCTAAGCTACAGCAAGAAGTTTGTAGTCTAAATAACAATGGCATTCTTGATAATATTTTAAATGATCCTTACCAACAAATTGGAAGGAGAGGACTAGGTTACAAGCCTAAAGGGCAATCTTATCAAAAACCTAGTAAGGGAAGAACACAAGTGCCAAAAAGTCAATCTATGTATGTACCTAAAGGGACAAATACATACGTGCCCAAGAACAACCTAGAACAAAATCATAGAAAGAGATATGAAGTTGATTCTATATGTTGTCATTACTGTTTACGCCTTGCTCACTATTCATTTTCATGTCCTTATAAGAAAAAGGATGTCGAGTTAGTTTGGGTTCCAAAACCTCCAAACTAAATGAATGGAATTAAGTTGAGATATGACCAAGGACTTTAGATTGCATATTTCTATGTCTATCTCAACTCAACATAATGGCATAACAAATTAGTTCAAGTCTCTAAATATCTAACTTGGATATATATATAATTTTTTTTTGAAAACAGTTCTAAAATAGTATAGAACCTTCTCGGTCGAAAATCTGTCGACCAAGAACAACAGTCGGTCGAGAAATGATCAACCGATCCGGTCTCTGTTGTCAAATCTAAAATAAATCTGCTGAATGTATTTTCAATTGATCAAATTGCTATTGTAAATGACTGATTTTACATGCAAAACAAAGTTGAAGACCATTTCTAAAAAATTTATAAATATAAATGAGATTGATCCTCTAAATAAGTCATGTTTAACTTAAAGGAATTACTGTTCTTATTCACATGATTTTGTTTCTCCTGGTCTATTCATATAGAAATCATGTGTTATAAAATGATCATGATATTTCATGGAATTATCATTATATGCTTTTATTGTTCTATCATTACATCATGGATATGCTTTCACTGTTTTATCATTCAGCTCATAAAGATGATGCTATGTTACAATAGATAATGATCATTGTATGAATGGATTCTTGATGATACATAGGCAAGCAAAATGATTCAATTGTGATATGAAAAAGAATTCTAAATGCTTGCAACACATAAGATAAAAAACTTCTCAATTGGCATCTATAAGAACTTGAGATATTATTCCTGCTTTCAAGAATCTTATATGTAAATAAGAGTACAAGAAGAAATAGAATTTGATATTTACCTACAACAAAGCTCATATAAATATTCTAGGAGACGGATATCTTCATATTAAGTATCACTCAAATGTCTCAAATTGATATTTAATCAAGTTACATGCAGACATATGAATGTTCAAATTGGAAATCTGCAAAATTGCCTCTTGGTTAAAATCAAGTTTGACCAAGGGGCGCTATGGTCGTAGTCAAAGGCGACCTAAAATAAGTTTGGCACAATACTTTGAATATCATTCTCTATATAAAAATTGTGATCAAAAGACAAATTAGAATTATGACCACAAAATTGATCAAATATTGGTAATAATAATCACAATATTACTCCCTTAGAAAACATATGTATGCTCTACAAATTTAGTCTATCATCTGCATTAAGAATCAACTTAAAAATTCATTCACAGTAAGTTTGTCGGTCGACGAATTCCTCGACCGAAAACATCTCGGTCAGCCTATCTCTTTCGACCGACAGACTTCAAATAAAAATTACATCTGCAGAACCCAGACACACTTTCGGTCGACAATTATTCGACCGAGCCAATGTCGGTCGACAATTGCTCGACCGAGAATTGACCGTTGGGATATAACCATTGGAATCCGACCGTTTATGACCGTTACCAGTCGACCGTTGGGCGGCCGAGTGGCGCGTCTGGGATATCACCGTTGCGGTCGATCGGTCGACAAATTGTCGACCGAACTGGTCACTGGATTGCTATAAAAAGGACCAAAAATGGGTCATTGCTTCACACTCTCACATTCTTACTTCCATAGCTTCTTTCTAGTGCATTTTTGTGCAACTCTTTAGCTTCTCCATCTCCAAGACTTTCTTGCTTCTTCTCCACCTTAAAACAAAGAAATGGCTTCATCATCTACACGTGGAAAGAAGAAAGTTGCTAGCAAGAAAGGAAGGGCGGCTACCCCACCATTGACGATCATCAATGACATCCCCTTCATCGACGCAGATGTTGGAGATCGCTACCTCAGGCTCTCCTCCAAAACTCCTCTTCCACGACGGCCGGTTGACGTCATGGACTTCCTCAGCATCGTCGACCTGGAGGATCTCTTTGAGGTGCAAAATTTGAAAGAATTTCTTAACCCTTCCTTCCCTTCCTACTCTTCCAAAGTGGTTAATGAGTTCTATGCAAACCTAATCTCCCATTCCGAAAATGAAAAAGACTCCTTCTACTCTATGGTCAATGGGAATAGCTTTCGATTTACTGAGGAGGATATTCTTGACATGCTCAACATCGACTTAGACGAATATCAAGACACTCTTGACCTTACCACTGGAAATCCACTTAATACATTTTCCCAAGGTGACAATACCGTCAGTCTTAGTGACATTAAACGAACCATTTTTCAATCTAATACAACTTGTCATGAAGATAGGGGTACCTACTATGCCATTAACCTCAAACCTGCAGCTAGGATTGTCAACCTTATTGTTTCCACAAACATACATCCTAGAGTAAACAAGTCTGAAGTCCCTACCTTTCGCATGTGTCTAATTTATGCCATTATCAAACGTATTCCCATAAATTGTATCTGCATCATCCTTAAGAACATGCTTGAGTTTTCTGGCAATCCTCCATATGCTGATTTTGTATGCCAAATCACTCAACACTTTCTTAAGACACAAATTGAGGATATGGGATACACATGGGAAAGAAGACCACAAAAAATAAGAAAAAACACAGTAGAGAAAATGGGAATTGATTTTGGTCACAAGAGGGCTAGGATGGAAGGTGAGACATCTACTCAAAACATACCACCTCCTCCTCCTACCAACCCATCCTATGATCCCATCCAAAACACCCTAACCTATGTTGTTGGGTCACCATATCATCTAAGAAGACAATTAGATTATAGCCACCATGCCATGACCTACCTAAACCAAAGGATGCAAACCCTCTCTCCAAATCAACCAGATGAATATCCTTATTCTTTAAATCCTAGCATGCTCAACCCATATAATCCCTCTTACAACTACTACCAAACTCCACCTCCACCATCTACAGATCTCACACATACTCAGTTTTCTTCAATGCAACTACAAGACATTGCTGCTCATTTCTGCTTTGATCGTGTTCCTACCTTCTTGGAAGCATATGCCTTAACCAAGACAGGTGCTTTGGAGTGGCAAACTTTAGTCCAATATTATGGAGCTGAGCCATTTCTTGGAAAAGAACCTGATATTGATGTAATACTTAAGTCTTTCCAGTGAGATCTGGAGTGTCTGTTGTATTAGTTGTAAATAAAATGGTTATCTTTGCATGATTGTAATGAAATGGTTATCTTTACATGATTTGATTATCTTTGCATGATTGTAATACTTACATGATTGTAATGAATTGGTTATCTTTACTGATTATAATGGATATTTTTCAAAGCATATGAGTCATCTTATAATATGTTCCTTCTATGGCATCATTTGAACATGGCTAAATTGATCATATATTGAAGAGCATCCATACCTTGATTATAATTGGGGATATCTATTTAAGGGGGGGCAATACTTTTCATGTACTCTAAGCTTAAAGGATTCTCATATCAATGTTCAGGGCCTAACATTCCTTGTAAAATGAGTGAGAAATTAATACACATATGCCATAAACTTAAAAGAAACTCGTATTATTTCAAGGCTTAACATCCTTTGCAAATGATTGAGAAACAAATTGTGGCTAAATTTGACAAAAATGGTTTACAATTATATTAATCCCTTAGTTTTGCAAACTGGATATCTTATTAAGGGGGAGCATCAAATTATGAAATTAAGGGGGAGAAACAAAAGTCATACTTAATATTTATCTTGGTTATCTTTTTGAAATGACAAAGGGGGAGAAATAATATAAAATCAAAAACATAAAATAAAATGAGTTTCATAATATCTCAGCCAGCACTCACTTGCAAAACAAGAGAAGAAATTCACAAAGGTAATCTTCAGGTATGAAACTCACATGTTTTATATTTCCTTAATTTATATTTTGGAAATGTTTGTCATCTTCAAAAAGGGGGAGATTGTTGGCTAAATTGGACATTATGATAAATCCCTTTGTTTTGATTATGAAAAACATTTCATTTTTGTTTATCTAACGTGCTACCTGAGTGTTGCAGGAACAAGGTGGATGACAAAAGCACTAGGGAATCCATATGCTTAAATGCTTATAAATTTCATGAAATGTAATCAATTGTAAACTTGTACAAATATATAATGTACAAGTACTTAAACTTCATGTAAATCAAGCGTTAGATTTTCCCTAGCCAATCACCACACTTAGATAGGTCATCCCCTTCAATAGTGTCACATATGCACACTCATACACACACTTAATGTCTTTATTTGAAACTTTGAAACAGGGTCTATCTCGGTCGACAAAATCCTCGATCGAGACACTCTCGGTCGACAAACTTCTCGACCGAGAAAGACCCAAGTAGCCGTTAGACATAGCTGACAAGGTAGTTGGCAGTTGGAGACAAATGTTGCAAACACTTGATCCAGAGAGTCTGTCAGTCGACAAAACTTCGACCGAGTAGGTGTCTCGGTCAACCATTTCTCGACCGAGATGGACTCTGACAGCAACTGCAGAATAAATTAACTAGTCATTGTTAATCCAACTAACTTATACCTAACGGCTAGTTAAGCACTTACAAACCCCTAGAAAGTGTCTAGAACGTCCTTAAGCACTTGTAGGTCATTCCTATAAATAGGACATGCCTTAGGACACCTATATACACTTGATTCCATACTTGAGCAATCTTTGAGCATACACTTGCATTAGCAACCTGTTTTGAGCAATTGAGAAATACTTGCAATTGGCTACTCTTCACCTTGCTCTAAATTCGTGTCCTATAGGCTAGTATCTCCTATCCACAGCAATCACACTTCCATATACATTGGTCAGGAGATCTACACGCTTGATCTAGGCAAATCAAGCCTTGTGCTTCAAAGGATAAGTCGTAATTTCTGTTTTCCTTTCTTGTTCACTTTCATTGTTTGTACTCTCCTTGCTACTCCTAGGTTGGAGGCTGCAGATTGGAGAGGGTTGTGATCTTCTTGGTGAAGAAGGAGACTTTGGACTACTTCAAGAAGGCTGGTGCAACGGGAGGTTACTTCTAAGAGGAAGGCTACTTCAAGGGGGAGCTTGGAGTTACTTCAAGAAGGCTACCTCGAGTTGGTGCATCTACTTCAAAGTGAAGGCTGTTCAAAGGGGTATAAGAAAGTATTGTATTTTGTATAATTCCTTGTGAAGGTAATAAAATTAATACTTTCAAATCCCGGTTGGGTAAGCAACCAGGTAGTGGACTGACTGCCTTAGTATTTGCTAAGGTAGGAACCACTCTAAATCCCTTGTCTCCTTCTTACTTTTTCATTTGTGGTTGTTTGAGTTAAATAATTGTTAAAATAACCTTAAAACCCTATTTACCCCCCCCCTCTAGTGGTTTTTCACATCTTTGGGTGCCCTTTCCTTGCAATAGTCAAATCCTTGATTGACATTGAAGATAAAATATTAACATTAAGGCTTGGTATAGACATGCACGACTTCAAAGTCTTTGAAAGTCTCAAGGGTCCCTCTATCCAAGAATAATGCTTCCACATTGACTGTACTGAAAAGATGGCTATACCTTAGTAGGAGATGCCTTCTTTAGAAGACCCTCTTGAAATAATGCTCATCAAACCTAATGCTCATGAACTGAATGATTGATTAAGTGGAGCAAGTTATCCTTGACCTAGACAATGCTGAGGAAGACCCTGAAGGTAAGTTTAAAAATCTCAAATACAATTATATCATTGAAGAAGTAGACAAGGTACCCAATGCACCTAAAATGAATACTCTACTAGATGGGATAAAATATGTCTTCCTAGATGAGAAAAAGGAATGCAATATATTAATCAATGTAGATCTAACTCTTGATAAAGAAGATAGGTTGTTTACTACACTAAGGAAGAGGCAAAGGAATTAGGATAAAAAATGAGTGACTGAACCAGAGTTAGCGAAGCCCTATGTATGTATACAATAAGATGATGAACAACTAAAAGCCCTCCATAAAGTCTGAACTTGATCTAAACCCTACTCTAAAGGAGGTTGAATGCAAGGAAGAGATAAAGCTACTTCTTTTTGGGATCAACTATACCAAATTTGATTTACCATGACTCTATCCTTTGAAATTAGTTTTGAGGATAGGATGCACAACAATTGTTTTAAATGCGAAGAATGAGATTATCCCAACCTAAACCATAATTGGGTGGTGAATGTGCTTGGATTATCACAAAATCAACATTGATACTTGAAAGAAACACTTACCACTCACATTTCTTGATCAATTTTTAGAGATACTTGCACAAAAAGAGTTCTTCTAGTTACTAGGATGTATACTCATGATTCTACCATATGCCAATCCATTCCAATGACCAATGAAAGACTACCTTCATGTGCCTCGTTGGAAGGTATGCCTTTTTTCAGATACCCTTTAGATTATACAACACACATGACACTTTTAGTGACACATATCTGATAGCTTTGTCAGACTTCCTAAGATAGATTTTCATGGATTATTTTCATGTCTATGGAGATTTTTGTGATGCATTCCTACACCATTTTCCCTGGTCCTAGAACATTGTTAATAAGAACATTGTGAATAAGAATGTCATGGTTTTTGGACATCGTGTTAGCTCTAGAGGCATCAAGGTAGACAAGGAAAAGATAAAAGTGATTGAGAAATTATGTCCTCTGACTACTGTCAAAGAAGTTAGGACATTTATGGCACACACCGAATTCGACAAAAGGTTCATTCATGCCTTTAGTAAGATCATTAAATCTCTTAAAATTATTCTCCAAAAGGATGTGGACTTCATGTTTGACTCAGACTATATGAAGAGCTTCACAATCCTAAAGGAAGCATTCAATTCTACCCCATATTTCATGCCTCAAATTTGTCTCTTCCTTTTGAGATCATGTCTGATGTTAGTGACTATGTCGTAGGTGAAGTTTTGGGGAAGAGTGTCAACAAGAAGAATGATGTCATTTACTACAATAACAAGTTGGTAGATGACAAATAGAGGAATCACACAAACATTGAAAAGGAACTTATTACTATTGTCTACACCTTCTACAAGTTCCAGCTCCTACCAATAGGCTCACAAGTAATTGTATACATTGATCATGCTTCTATCAAGTACTTCATTTCAAAAAAGGACATCAAGACCCAACTGATCAGGTGGATCATATTACTATAAGAGTTCAACCTATAAATAAAGGATAACTAGGGTAATGAATATTGCTAATCATATTAGTCAGTTTCACATCTAAGACAATGACCCAGTCCCTATCAATGCCTTTTTTCTTGATGACCATTTACTAAATATAGCTACATTCACACCATGGCATGCTACTTTTTGAACTAACTAGCTACAAGAGTCCTTCATCTAGGCTGCATCATGAAAATAAGGAAGTTTATGCCTGGCATCATGTGTTACTACTAGGATGATCCTTACCTATTTTGGCCATGTTTGTACGGCTTTAACTGTTGATCATCTCTAAATAGGAGGCTCCTCTCATTCTAGAACAATGTCACCCTGAGGCCACATGAGCTCCAAAAAAATTTCCAACAATATCCTTCCATGTTGATTCCATCTATCTTTAAGGATTCTCATAGATGTGTCAAGTCATGTGACCAATGTCAGCGATATGGTAACATTTCCAATAGGAACGAGATACCACTCAATCTTTGGATGGAAGTTGAGATCTTCAATTGTTTGAGGTGTAGACTACATGCATCTGTTGCCTTCCTTTATGGTTTCTCCTAAATTTTGTTCAATGTTGATTATGTTTCCAAGTGGATTGAAGAAATGACTATAGTTTCTAGTGACTCTAATCCGGTCATTAAGTTATTCAAAGACATTATGTGTCCACACTTTCGAGCCCCCCCCACACTATCATTTGTGATGGAGGACCCCACCTTCTTGAGCATAGCTTTGAAGATCTCATTTAAAAGTATGGTATCTATCTCCATGTAGATACACCATAACACCCTCACATAAGTGGTCAAGTGGAGGTTTCTGATGATTAGATCAAAGTCGTTATTAAGAAGATGATTGATTGGAGAAGGCAAGTTTGGGATCACGAATTAAATGACACACTCTTGTCTTATAAAACCTCTTATAAGACTCACTGGGCAGTAGACCTCTCCATTTTATTTAGTGGAAGTCTTGTCATCTACTAGCCGAGCTTGAACACAAGGCTTTGCGGGACATCAAACAACTCAACTTTGATCTCTGTGTGGAAAAACAAATTTGACTACTTCAACTACAAGATCTATGATTGGTATGATAACACATGCATTTAGAAGGATCGTACAAATATATAGCATGATGGCCACTTAAAGAGGAGAGATATGCACGCTGGAGATCAAGTATTACTTCACAATTATTGTCTTTAACTATTTTGAAAAAAGATCATGAGTAGATGGTCGGTTCCTTCATCATCAAACACATCTTCCTTCATGGAGCCATTATAGAAGACTGGTGAACTCAAAGTCAATGGCCAACATCTCAAATTCTATTTCACAATAGATGACATGCATGCCAACCAACCACTCACACTCCTTCTACCTCCATCAAATGATTGAGATTTAGACATCAAGCCATTGATGTGAAATAAAAGTGCTTCTAGGGGGCAACCCAAGTGTTATTTTAAATTATTTTGAATTGTCCTTTTTTGCATCATATTGCATTAATTAGATAGTTCATTCTGTGATATGCTCATATTTTATAACAATTTTTATTATACATGTATGAGTTTTTTAATATATAACAACTATATCAATTCATTCTATGTCAAAATGAAGCTTTTTATAGACATGCCAACAATAAAAAAGGGTGTGATTATTTTTTGTATAACTACATTGATTTGGGAACTAGATGGATGAGATGAGGTACTATAGGAAAGAGAGTGAAGATGATTGTATTCTTTAAGCATAATTATCAATTCCCAAAAAGCATTAATATTATTGTTCTCATGTACAACCACATCCTTGGTGGATAGATTAATATCATACATAATTCATATAGATATGATCATCCCTATGAGAAATGCAAAAATAATGTTCCTTAGTAGTTGGTGTATCCACTTGCATTATTATTTAACTCTTGGTAGACTTGAACACAAATCTATGACCATAAAGAAATAGTAATGAGTAAATAGCTTCCCTCTTCTTTTTCATATCTTGTAAATGTACACTAAGAGGCTAGTAGATGTCTTATTCATTCCCTATATTTTTCAGAGCGACATGATAGTACTTCACAGTACTTCATAATTTGGTACTCTTCTTATAGGCTTGCATGTCCTCATGAACTTTCTATGAATGAGATATGTAATGACCCCCTCCCTCAGTTATCTCCTATTCAGGAAGACCGAAAGGGCAAGGGCCATTACCGTAAATACATGATCGAGGTTTATCAAATAACTAGAAATAATTAATAAATTTCCACTATATTGAAATGAGTTTGGTACAAGATAAAATATATTCTCCAACGTGATTTACAACATATGGATTTTCTAAAGTTTTCAACAAGAAGTAAACCTTCTAACTATATCCTCCAAGAATTACATATTATCTCTTCATTTAGTGCCTTCTTTTCTGGGTTGTCCATTTTCATCATACTTGCAAAATAATAGCAAATTATCCTAAAACACCATGAAATAAAACACGGTCAGTATAACAAGTTATACTGGTATGTGGGGGAAACAAAAGATTTCATCTAAGTGTGACAACATATTCACAAAAATTACTGTAACATAATCAAAATTAATGTTTTCATCATAACTTCTCAACCCATTTTTACTCAACATGTGGGAAACCCTTTCTGGATATTGTCCCTGTAGTGGACAAAAAGACCACCTTCTCAATTTGGATCCCAAGTGCCATGTTGGTCTTCCCAATCTACAGTCTGACCTCATATGACCTTCACAATCTGGGGTCTGGTCTAACCTTCCCAAGATGGGGCTTGGTCCTTGTCGTCATAATGACTCTTTCATTCCTTCTATTCTCAAACTTTCAGAGTTGGTATGAGGGGTTCAAGCAAGTTACAAGAATATAATGTGATATCCATAATCACTTTATAGATTGTAGGAAATAAATAAACAAGCAAACATTTATTTTCAAGCAATCTGGAAAGCCTTAGAAAATGCTGAAAAACTAATGCGGGTAGTCATAGGTGTAACCAAATACCTTGATTAGTGTATTTGATGTCTAGGAAAAAGGGCAATCAGTGAAATCAATCAAGAAACTATCCTGAAAGTTAAAGCATAACACCCATGTATCATTATTTTGTTAAAATTTTATCATTAATATTGACTTGTGTATCAAGTTAGGGTTTCATTAGGAGTTTGGCTTCCTAAACTATAATTATCACTTTTCATATCTTTTGGGTTGACAAACCCTAATCTTATCAATATATGCACTTTTAATCTCAAGGAAACCCCAATTCATCAAATCATGGGTTACATAACTCAAATTAGATCCAAGTTTCCGTTTTTATCCTAAAAGATAAATCTTTGATCATTAAGATCAATTGAACACATTAAGATCATCAAAACCTAGAAATTCAGGTTCTTATGCAAATAACACATTGAACATGAAATCTGTGGGTACTTTTTGAACTAGAGGTAGATCTAGGTCCTAGTTATATATTTTTTGCATTCCACATGTTTTTTTGAACAAGATTCATATATTACTTGTCTTCATTAGATCATCCTAACAATTTCTACAATTTTATCAAGATAACTATTAATTGGCCAATGGAACGTTGACACGTTAGCAAGCTAACATGTTGTATCCCATATTCACAGTCTTATAGGATTAGTATAGAAAGAATGCCATGCCCTTCTGTGTCACATACACACTAGGGGACATTTTTGTTATTTCATTATATCCTTTCCCCTACCTCTGCATCGGGGGCATCCAATCCTATGCGGCTGTGCAAGAGAATGAGAGGACCGGGGCATCTCATTTCTAGACTGCACTGCTTTGGAAAATATCATGGATCATCCCCCTATGTGCCTCCAGTCTTGGAGGAGCATCAAGAACTTCCAAGGCGATCAAAGGTGATTATACTAGTTCCCATGCCGCTGTAGGTTGTAATAGGGTAGGAAATGATTCGAGCGCAAAGAATTCTAGCACCACCCCCCCCCCCACAATGATGATGTATGGGGAGAGGGGAACGTCCACAATACCTTCCACCTATGTTCCCTACTATGGATCCCACTAAGGGTTCTTCCCATGTTGAGATGTTGAGGCCGCCACCTTGGCTTACAGTCGTTGCATCCCTTGATCGAGATGGCGATGTCAGGTGTTCTGCCCTTCTCTGGACTACTAGGCTGATAACTTTAAGCTGTGGTCAGACCACTATGGAGGGAAGGACATCATCTTGCTATAGGAAAGACTTGTTACACTGAGGGGTATGGAAGGAAGGATGAGAAAAATAGGGGTGAAGGTGTCATTGGCTTATTCATACCCCCTATATATACACACAAGTACACTTGCATGCGCCCTTGCTTCCTTCCTCTTCTTTCTCTTGGTGTACAAGAAAGATGCCAAAAGGCAAGACATAATGCTTAGGAAACCATTAAAACATTCCTCCTCATGTAATTAGGAAAGTGTATGTATTTTTGTTAGAAAGGTACACATTCAATAGATAACCAATGTAGGGACACCTATAATCCTTATTTAAATGTCCACTTTACACAGTTGACACATAAAAATCCATAAAGTAAAGAACAAAAATATAACGCTTTATTGGCTAATTGAGTTCTAGACTATTCCTTCTTTCCTCTCTCTTTGATATATTCCCCTCAAATTAATTATTCTTACTTCAAGAAAACTCCCGAATACATTTCCAAAAAGTATAAGTACTAATTGGGATTTATTGGGATGTATTTCCCAAAAAACACTTGCTCCTTTAAATATTACTTAAAACAATTACCATTATGTTATGGAATGCCCTTTAATCCTGATTTCTAGAATTCTCTTGTTGTTCATGGTTATTTTCAAGTATACAAAAAAATACTAATTGAAATACTTCTCGTTTGATGCCACCAACATGGTGTTGCCAATCTCAGGTATATAATTAGCCTTTAGTTGTCTAAAACACCATATAAATCCTATTTCTTTTCGAAACTTGTATATTATCTTTCATTTTAGTTATCCAATAATTAACAAAATCACCATTCTTTATTTAAGCACAAAGACTCTCTTTTCTAGAGTATTCCATATAATTCCATATTAAAAACATTAATTGTGAATGACTTTTAGTAATTTATTTATTATTGGGTTTTTATCTCTGCCTTCTCCCAATATCCATTATTGGATCAACAAAACAATAGAAACCACAAAATTCATAGGAAACTGAATTTTGCAAAAGAAACCATACTTTTAAAACAAAGCATAACATATTTCCAATATGTCCTTTTTGTTGAAATAATTACATTTCAATTACATATATACATGTGAAAACCTAGGTTATAACATCCTTCTCCCCTTATAGAAATTTTGTACTTAAAATTTGACTAATCATATCGACAATTGAGAATGTCCGTCCTTAGCTCCATATGGATTCATCCTCTCCATGGTGCTTCCAATGGACCTTTACCATCTCTATCTTTTTATTCTCGAGCTCTTTCACCTTGGTATCCAATACCCTCACATGTGACTCAAGATACGTCAGCTTCCCTCAAAGTTCAATAGGCTCAATGCTGAATACATGGCTAGGATTCTTCATATCATGCTTCAAATTGGACACATGGAACACATCATGCATCATACTATATTGTGGGGGTAAGGTTAAACAAAAACCAACTTCATCAATCCATGCTAGAATCTTAACGAACCCATGTATTCGGGATTCAATTTCTCTATATTCTTAGCTATATCTCAGAGGGGCTAGATTCTAAAAAACACATAGTCACCTACAGTGAAGTGCAAATTTGTCTACTTTGCATTAACACATGACTTCTGTCGATCATGGGCTCTCTTCAGCCCCTACTCGATCAAACTGACCTTGTCAACATATAACTACAGTTCCTTTGACCTCACCACGTCATTCCAATGAAGTGGCGACTGACATGACCTCCCATAAAGAGCTTCATATGGAGACATCTTGATACTAGCTTGGTAGTCATTACCATAGGCAACTTAGCTAAGGGTAAGTACTGCTCCCATGATTCACCCTAATCGAGCACACATGCTCTCAATAGGTCTTCTAAGGTATGGTTCGTTCTTTCGAACTACCCATCAGTCTGAGGGTGATAGGCCATATTGAATTTCAACATTGCTCTGAGTTGTTCATGTACTTTTTTTCGAAGTGAACTTAGAGTTACAATCGAAAATAACTCAGAACACCATATAATCAAACTATTTCTCTAACATACAACTCAACTAGGTCTGTCACCTTGGAAATAATCTTTAAGGTGAGGAAACATGCTGATTTGGTTTGGAAATCCACCACAACCCATATTGTACCATTACCTTTTCATGTATTGGTGAGACCCACCACAAAATCCATAGTGTCTAGTCCCATTTCCTCTAAGGACTCTCAATTGATTGTAGTAACCCATCGAGTCGTTGGATTTCAACCTTCATCATCTGGCATGTGAGACAACTGGGTACATATGGTACTATATCTCTCTTCATTCTAGGCTACCATAATTATCGTTGTAAGTCTTTCAACATTTTTATGGTTCCAAGGTGTATTGTATACTTAGAACCATGAGCCCTTTGCAAGATATGAGTATTTAAGGGTGAATCCTTAGGAACTCAAATACAACTTTCATATCGGATTCCACCATTCACAGCCAATAAGAGATATGTTTGAGGCTTCTCCATCTTCATATCATCTAACTCTAGGTCAACTAACTGGGCTGTTACAAGCTTGGTTAACAAGTTAGGATTAGTTTATCTTTATTTTGTAACTCAACTCTTGCATCCATTATTTTCATCACCAAATTAAATCTTAAATCTATAAAATTCAAAATCCACTTAATAATTATATCATAATATGAAATTTTAATTTGGAGATTGCCTTGATCATCTAGGTTTCCAAACCATTCATTAAATATTCTCTCATAAGCATTTATTCCTCATATCATTTCCATTTCTAACATGGCATGTGTTTGTCTCATATCTCACAGTCATAACAAGATGAAATAAGTATTTGGCCATAGTCAAAATAAAAATCTCATCCCATTCGAAGAGTAGATACGATGCATCACACATTACCATTTTAATTTCATATTTAGGTTTAATCCCTCTCAGCATTACTCCAAACCATACATGCTTCTCATTTCACAATATTATTATATTTCTTGAAGTCAAGATCCTCCCTCACTCTAGGGTGCTGGAACTTTTGTAGTGATCTCATCCTTATGCATCTAGGGAGTGGCTCCCACATTTACCCTTGTTCCACATGAACTCATGAAGGCAACCAACCTCCTAACCCATGGGCCTCGGGCAAACCTAGTTGTTACCTCCCGACCATATGGTTTTGTGCATTTAGGGAACAATCAACTCCTACTACCATTGGTCTCATTCCTTCTTAACCTTATGATTGACTTAGGGTTCCATTGAGATGTCATAACCATATTTTGTGACAACCCACATTTTTCCTGTGATTTCTCTAACTATATCCAAACACATTATATCCTTTAAAATTCTTTCACCTGAGTTTCCTTCATCTCTTAGGGCACACATAGTTTTCTTTATATCCATTCATGGGGATCATGGCGACCTTCCCATATGGACCTGGTCCCATTATATCAGTCACTTCCATAGTGACTTTTCCTCATGTCCCTTAGAGATGGCATACATGGGTGTAAATAATAATACTCAATATATGTGCTTTCATGCTTCTTGCACTTATTCTCTCAAGTTTTTGAGTGACCTTTAATGTTTCCTCAATACTTAAACCAATTTGTAAACTCACTCTTTTAGGAAAGGTCCTATCCCAAGACAAGATAAAACTAATACTTAGCAGTACTAGGGTTCAAAAAAACATACATGAATCCAAAGTCTATATCATCAAATGTAGACATATTTCCCATTATTCTAGCAAGTAGAAAACTTATTACACCATTTCTAAGTTTTACATTATGTCATATCCATTCATGATCTCTTAAGGGTGGACTAGTTTTATACATACAAATGATAACATGTAGTGCCAGACCAACTTGTGTGAGTGGCACATCAAACATATATCACAATCCAAGTGGGGTTTCCTTTAAACCAAAACTTGAGGGGGGTTCCATGCTTAATCTCTATGAACTCACTCAACCTTGTGAGCATTATATGCACTAGATACCACCACTTCCCCTATTTGGTTTAGGAACCTCAAGTTTACCTCTTTAGCATTGGTCATCCAAACTACATGACTTAGCCACTCAAGCACGTACCAAACTAAAACTTGATACGACATCTTCTTCCCAACTTTCGCTTCACGTAAACAACCCTTAGAGTCCTATACAAGGGACTACCAGTTTGAGTATGAGTCTTTACAACATACTAATTTTTTGTACCTCTCAAGGTTCTTGGGATTCTCTTTCCCTACCTAGATAGTAGGTACTTATATCATCTACACATCTATATAAGAAGCCTCCTTCTATGTCTTGAGGTTTTTTTCCTTTCAAGGACATCTAGGGTACAACAAGCCTTTAGGGATCATGCATACAAGAACTCAGCTCATTCACTCAGGGGAAGTCTTGTTTAGGACATATCATACATATATTTCTTGTAATCCCTCATGTCTTGGAGTCTAGGTTCCCAACCTTCTCGTTCTGGGTCCCACTCCCTCAGGACTTAACCCTATAATTGATCCTAGAACTAGAGGTCCCTTTTTGTAGAAGAGGTTGAGGCACTTGTAGATTGACATCTTATCCTCATCTAGTTTATCTTATTCAGAGAAGCACACACACTTGTATTATCAAATCTTATTGTCCAAAATTCCTAAAATAAAGTCAAATTCTCAAATCTAATTGAGGTTATCATAAACCATACTAACTCATTACTAAAATCCCCATCTATTCCATCCAATATGCCTATATCATGATCCAAAAAACATCAACCCTATGGTTTATCTATGTGGGGACACACTTCCTATTAGGGTCCCTACCAGAAGGAATTTAGACCTTCTGGTCATAACCCAATCTTAGATTTTAACTCCCTCATAGATCTTTTCTCCACTCATGGGTTGACCCACTTTAGGTCAGGATACCAATCCTAAAAGTTGCACTAACGAGTTTTATACTTATTTACCATTCTTTGTATGTACGTTCAACCCACATTTGTATCCTACATGCCTTACTCAATGTACATGCATGCATGGATGAACTCCTTGTATTTTCCCTTTCCTCCATTGTTTAAGATTAGGATTTAAGTTTAGGGTTAGGAACCATACCCCAACACCTTTAGGTTTTATCTAAACACCCTAAAATTATGTCTGTTACATCTTGTTTACATGTGTTTTATTATTTAGTATAGGATACCTTAATCCCTAATATCCATAACCCTAGTACTCATAATAAGATAAAGAGAACAGTTACATGTACCTAGGGTTTATTGAGTGAAGGAGGTAGAGAAGTGATGAAAGTAGATGGGAAATCCTAGAGATATTTTATTTTGAGTGAAATCTTATGACTTTGTCCAGGCCGGATGCATGGGTCTTTTGTTCACAAAAAAAGCTAGAAAGAAATGTAAACTGCCAAAAAATCAAAATATGCAAATGTTAGCACCAAGAAAAAAGGGAAACAATCTACAAAGGAAAGCACAATGATGTTCAATGAAAACATTTACAGTAGTGGTGGATTCGATCCACATCACGCCATGTCATTCCCTACTACTTTAGCACAAAATCCTTGCATTCCATCACATCTAGTTGTTGCATGGCTGAAATTTTCGTCACAACAAAAATAGCTTGGCCTGTTGTATTGGTTGGGTTATTATTTTGGTATTGCATGTGTAGTTTTTGAAAAACAATATCTTAAACATATATGAATGTACATACATGTGTACCACACACCAGACCCAAATTTTTTTTGTAATCTTTGTACGCTGTCTGATACATGTAAGATATTGTAATGTCTACTTCAGGTTATACAACGACAACCATTGCATATATGTGTTGGCACATTTTATTTACATACTCATCGTGTATTGATTTTCAATGCATTATGTTGCTGCAATTATCTAGGCTATTCCAATAATTTAACAATATATACATTTACATTTCCACCTCATGCTCGCAGATTTATTATGTTTATACAATTCTAATTAATTTTACATGCAACTTCAATTCAATGACTTAATTGATTTGTACAGTTTAGAACATCAATTGTTTTGTCTTGTTTCACATCTTCGTCATCAAATACTAGCCAGTCCTTGAACAATATATGTGCACCTTCATATTCTCTACAAACAAATATAAATTGCTAAATTGCACCTAACAAACCTTTCATCTATGTACAACAACAAATTCACTGTTTTGTATGACCATCAAACAAACAAGTTTACTATCAAAATTACAACACCGTGTGTTTGGTTCAATGATCAAAAGACATTTACATAGTTTTTTGGCAAATCCCCACCATGTAACATTAGTGCATGTGATCACAAACCATCCCTACGTCGTGCGAGCGCTATCACGCGAAACAAAATTACTTGTAATTGTAAAACCAAACATATATATTTCACTTTTAGCCAATAACACGCTAATGCCCTAACCACGTCACCTTCACACAACGTGTGTGCCCCACTGTTTCCATCAATTGAACACATTAAGATCATCAAAACCTAGAAATTGGGGTTCTTATGCATTAAACACATTAAAGATGAAATCTTTGGGTAACTTTTAAACTAGAGGCAGATCTAGGTCCTAATTATATTTTTATTGCATTCCACATATGTTTTGAGAAAGTATCATATATTACTTGTCTTCATTGGATCATCCTAGCAATTTCTACAATTTTAGCAAGATAACCATCAATTAGCCAATTGAACGCTGACTCATAAGCAAACTAATCTCTTATATCCCATATTGGCAGTCATCTAGGATTAGGGTAGAAAGACTATCGTGCCCTTCCATATCACGTACACACCGGGGGACATTTCGGTCATTTCATTATATCCTTTCCCCTACCTCTGTGTCAGGGGGTGTCCAGACCTATTCCGCTACGCATGAGAAAGAGAGGACTGGGGCACCTTGTTCCCGGGATTCTCAACTTCGGGAAAGATCAAGGATCAACCCCTCAGGTGATGTAGGTCTTGGAGGAGCATCGAGAACCATTGAGGTGATTGATGGGGCTTCAAATGATGCACCAAGAAAAACCCTAAAAGAATAGCTTCTAGGTTTAAATAAAAGTAGTGCACTAATTCCCCACTCGATATGAGTGGAAGCCTTTTTGCAATATACTTAAGGATCGAACCCAAAGGACAACCTTTTTAAGTAGTTATATAGATACAGTAAGCATAATATTTATCACTGAGTATTTGAAAGATTGGTTCATCTAAATTTTTGCCAAAAGAAATCGAGATTAAGGAAATAAATAACAGATAAAAAAGAGCACCAGGGCATGGGTTTTGCTACCCGATCATGCGTAATTATCATAACCAGATCTAATGCTCCAATATTTGTTGCTAAATCAAGGCTTAGCTTCTGCATCCTCACGGGATAAATGTCGTCACCTAGTATATACTCCCTTGGAACTGACCATCCTCGACAAACAAGTTCCCTATCTACACTAACTGAACTCCCTTACATATGACCGACCATCCTTGGCATGTATCGTATCAAACTTCAATCACTTCATTATCCATTGCTGATAGATTAGGGGGACAATAAGATCATTCTGGTGTTCTAATCACGCTCAAAACAATTTGCATATCCATGATTATAACATATATGTAAAACAAGTCATCAATTTGCAAAGCAAGGCATTGAGCAAAATGATACTTTATTTGGAAACTATATTATCGAGTTTAGATACACGCTAAGATAAAATATGGGCAATCGAGGATAGTCCCCATGCACCAACACAAGGACTCGCTCATGATGAGTGACAACATCAAAGAGATAGTAGGAACGATGGAGAAGGCCATGACGCCTGGTGTAGGAAGACCAGTCACTCTGTTGCGGTTGCCACCTCCTCGCTCCTATCTAGGGTTTTCGCTGCACAATGTGGCTTCTAATCACCAATTAGAGACCCTTAGAATGGACGATAAGGGTTTCATTTTTATAGTATCCTTTCTCACTATAGCAACCCTATAATTGCATGTCAAGGCTGGCGAGTGGGATAACTTTGGTAGAGACCGACTTGAGGGGAAATTCCTGACACTGGATTTTCAAGAGATTTTTACATCGTTACTTTGTCCCATTTATTGGTAAGGTATGCCCATAGGTCCAATCATGTGATTATTGACATGGCATATACCATAAAGGATTTGATTAATACTCATAAAGGAAAGCTTCCAGTTCATTTTGTTTCATTCAGTTATGAGATAATGAATAAGCATTATGATTGTCTAAAAAAGTGACAATACTCAATGATGTATGTCTTCGAGTACGCGACTTGGAGAATGAGATCACAAGAATGCTAAGAGTATGAACATTCTTGTTATGTCCCTAATTGGTTGTTACTGTGGAAAGTAGATAGACACCAATAACAAATAAGATTGGAGTGTGGGTTGATTGATGTCTGAATCTCATGAGTCATGATATGGTAATATCAAACCAAGCACATAGATACATGTTAGGGAACACTATATCGGATAGACCCACCTTGAGAGTGACACATGGAAACCATTATTGGTTTTCATAGTCATCTCTTATAGTGAAGGTGGTGATTGTGATTCTTAGACCTGAAATCACTACACTCATCACATGTCATTGGGTATGCTTTGACATCATCAAACACATTCTTCAAACATGGGTTGTTATAATAGTGATTATTGGGTGACTTTGACACATGAGGACTGACTATGAGTGATAGAGATGGGTTTTGTTCCTCCTACTAGAGATCGATATCAAGGCCACTTGATAAGAGAGACTGAGAAACACATGTGCATGCACATGTGAATCAATATATGATATTGAGGTCACATTATCTTAGACAGTCTGCTCTTGGTTCAAGGAACATGGGTTGAAAATTGAGAGAATGATGACTCCATGTCTCGAGTTCACTTTGGATATCATAGACAAAGGAACTATACAATCACTACATCACATCACATCGGTTGTAGGTTGAATTTGTTTTCCAACATTCCATTCACTCGGGTAGCACTGATGTGCGACTAGGCACCACTCTTTGCTTGTGATGTCATAAGTTAGTTATGGACATTCATTGCCAGCATGATATGGGACTTATAGGGTCACCCACACATGAACTCATCGAGAAGGGAAGTTTAATCTTGAAAAATTATTGGATTGATTAATAAAGCATTTATGCACTCAATTCATGTAACATATTAGCTGATTGTACCCCATCGGATCATCTCACAGGGTGAGACAGATGTTTGGTGAATAAGACGATCATCCCACAGGGTGATACGGTCGTTTAGGTTATCAGGATGATCAAGAACTGAATTGGCTAGAATTCGACAAGAATTGGACCCAACCGATTGGCTCACTGAACATATTGGCTTGGCTAAACGAGATGACTGGTTCACCTGGTGAACCGATCGACTCAGTTTGGTTGATGGAAGGTTTTAGCAACTTTCCCAAATTCATGAGAAAATTAGATTGTTTCAATTGCAAAATTCTTGTGATGTAAGGAATTAATGTTTAACATTAATTGGAAATGAATTGCCAATTTTGTATGTGATTGGGATACTACAAAATGACCGTCTCACATAATGAGACAACTATCTCATAGACCAAGACGATCATATCATAGTGCCAGATGAATGTCTGGACTGCTAGATGACCATTTCATGTCTCACAACTTGTGAAAATTCAAGATCTTCTAGTCCCTTCCACTCCCACACAGATCTGAACTGATTGGGAACCATGGCCCTAACACCGCCTATAAATAGAGGGGTACTGGGAGCTTCCCAGAGTACAACAATAACACAGAAAATTGAGAATTTGTTGCTTTGACAATTGTTGTCATCTCTAGTTGTGGTAATCTAGAGAACCCATGCAAGTCCTACCTGACTAGGGAGGGATAGCTATGGGAGAGAACAACTGAGGATCATTGTTGTGGGAGAGAAAGTTGGTGACTAGTACACCAATAGGAGGGACAACTCATTCATATATGTTCTAGTTGAATGACAGGAGTTCTAGTTGGTGTGTGTGGACTACTCTAGAGGTAGGAGTCCTTTGGCTGCTACTAGGAGGATAAAGTCAACCTGCAACCTGTGGCAAGACCACAAGAACTACTGCAGAATTTGTCTTATCCGCTATATGTGGTGAAGACCAGGAGCTTTATAGCCACCGTCTAATTGAAACTAGAAGATAGTTGCAACTGCAAAAAGTTGTAGTCACTAGATTTTCTCTAGGACTAGGAATAAACTCGTTAAACCATCCTTCCTATTTCATAGTAGTTGACATGATCTTGTTGTTACAAGAATTCATATAGATAAATTTTTTGTTTCCACTGCCTATACTATGTGCCCATATTTTCCAACAGTGGTATCAGAGCCACATCAATTTAGTATGTTTTAATATAATCGATAGGACCAGATTTATGATTTTATTGTTTATTTATTGCATACAATGAGAATATTTAAACTGTCTCATATGTGTATCCGATCACAGACCACATAATCCCAAACTAATATATATATATGTATATATATGTATATATATGTGTATATATATATATATATATATATATATATATATATATATATGTAAAAGAAATTTACACATGTCTCCTTAAAAGTGGTTTTGATGGTGAATGTGTCACATGGTTATGGACTAAAGCCAATATCTGTGTGTGGTTGGATGGTTTTATTTTATTTTTTGTTTATCTTGATCTGCGTACTGAACCTCTACCTCTTTCTTCCCAATCTAAAGTTAATTCTTTCCTACCTTTTATCCCCTTGAATGTAAGTCAAGTTTTCTCTTTACAAATGTAATAAAATAGCAATAGGATAGTTTCCTTTCTTGCAACAACGAAAAATATGATCATTTCCAGAAGTGATGACCAGTTTGTGATAAAAGCCAACCGTCTGGAGGAGGGAGCCAAACAATCACCTGGTGGGCCCAACCAACCATCTAGAAGGTGTCCACACATTAGTTAGATAGGAGGTCAGATGGTCATTCCAGAAGGTCTGACCGACCTTTTGGAAGGAGTCCAAACATCGGTTGGATAGGAGGACCAACCGACCAGCCCGATTGGTCCAATCTACCTAGATTGGCAAGCATAGATCTACACCAACAATAGGTTCATACATGTGATGTGATGATTGACCTAGTAGGTAGTAATTCCTTGTGGGTCCAATGAATTACCGTAGATATGGACATAAACATTGCCTTTTTTATATTGCATGTTTACGTTGTGGGATATAGCATGTATATGATATGTACTATATATGTGGTGATTGAATATGGTATATGTATATATACGATATATATAAATCCCTCAATCAAACATATTAAGTCTAAGATGCTTTCTAATAGCAATACACATGAAAAACTTGTTCGACTAAGCATAGGTTACGCCTTCACATGGTGCAATGTCTACCTCATGGAAGTGTGATGGTAGTAATGTAGGTTCCACCTTCGTGGGGTGCATTATAATCTTATTTAGGCTTAACTGGTGATTCTTAGATAATTTAAGACCAAAAGCATACATATGATTATGGAAAGGATTTACACATATCGTCTATCTAGAATTGCATATCATGCAATTGGCAAAAGTTGCCTACCTTGATAGTTGACTATGTATGTTGATGTTGGTCAGGTCATATTGAATTATATTGGATCTTGTCTCATTAGAAATTGTTTGCTGCAATTTTTCAAATTGATACTTGAGGGTTATAAATTTGAACAAAATAATTAGAATGATAATTGATTAAAGACCTAATTATTATCGCCCAAATTTTAAATCAAAATAAAAAATGAGTTTTTGACCAAATTTCAAATTCTTTTGTAGAATCAAATGGCAACAAACAACAATCACTTTTCTCTATGATAAGGACAAACTTAATGGGAACAACTTCCATGACTAGTTCAGGATGCTGAGAATCACCCTCACATAGGAGCACAATCTCTATGTCCTGGAGACGCCAAAACTAGAAGAACCATCTCAAAATGCACCTAGGGCTGATAAGGATGCTTACAAGAAGTATACTAAAGATGCCATGGATGTCAAGTGTCTAATTCTATCATCCATGAACTATGAGTTGTAGAGGCATCATGAAAACATGGATGTGATTGAGATGGTCACACATGTCAAGAACATGTTCTAAGATTAGGCAAGACAAGAGAGACATATTGATGTATCCAAGGAACTGTACAAATGTAACATGGAAGAAGGAGATCCAGTAGGTTCTCATGCACTCAAGCTTATTTGGTATGTAGAGAACCTAGCTAGACTAGGATTCCTCTTGGGTCAAGAGTTGGCCACTGAAGTGATTCTACACTCTTTGCTAGAGTCATATAGTCAGTTTGTTAGGAACTACAACATGAACGACTTATCACAAAACATTAACAAAGTTGTTGGGCATGTTGAGAACAACTGAAGGACAAATGAAGAAATACAAGCCCAAGTTTGTGATGGTGATAAAAAAGACAAAGCTAAGGAGAGTTCTAAAGCTAGCCAGAAGTCCAAGTCTTCAAATCTCAAAGCAAATGGAGGAGTGAAGAAAAGATGCAAATGCCACCATTGTCAACAACCTGGACATTGAAAAAGAAATTTCCCACTCTAGCTAGAGGAACTAAAGAAGAAGAAGGAAGGCAATGAGGCCTCCACTTTAGGTATAAATATTATAAGATAAATTTGATTACTTCTTCATTTGGTATGTCATACCAACAGAGATATGACATGCTTGATGTTCAAGATCTGACAAGAAGTAAAATCCCTCATGGAGGACAAAGTTGGACAAGGTGGAGCAAGTGTTGTGGAAGCTTTAATATAAATTTAAATTTATCTTAGCACAATTTGCATGTAATAGAGTTAATAGAATTGCTATTTCATTATGTCAAGAAAATAGAAACATTTACTTTAAGTATCTTGCATGACAAGTATGATGAATCAATAAACTAAGATATTGATGTTTCTGTTTCAAAGGATATGATCTTGCATGGCAATGCCCAAATATATCTAATGATATTTGCTTTGAAAGAATATTGGATAAATTTTTCAAAATTAATACCAAAGTATGGTAATTGATAACTCAAGACTGTCATTAGCAATAGTCACCTTGGACGTACATATAAGAAATGCATGTCTAGAATACATGTTGATGATAATCTAGATTCCCTTAGTTATTGGACCTAAGGAAATATGCAATTCTTGCTTGTACATAAAGTGACATAACATCCTTCACTAGATGTAGTGAGAGGATAAGTCTTCTATCAGAACTCGTACATATGGTGCATCAAGATCTTATGGAATGAATGCTATAGATAATCGCTTATACTTCGTTTCATTTTACTGGTGATATGATGATATGTACACAATAACGTAGAAGCATAAATCTCTTGAAGTGTTCAAGAATATTATAAATGAATTATAACTTTAATGAAAGTATTAAGAAACATTGATGACATCAAATGTTGAAAATGCTTTACATCAATATCTTGAGAACCTTTAAGGAAGAACAGTGATAATATATCACAAGAAAAATCCATCTGAACATAATGACATATCTGAATGAAGGAATATGATGATATGTACACAATAAAGTAGAAACATAAGTCTCTTGAAGTGTTCAAGAAGATTATAAATGAAGTATAACTTTGATGAAAGTATTAAGAAACTTTGATGACATCCAATGTTGAAAATGCTTTACATCAATATCTTGAGAACCTTCAAGAAAGAACGGTGCTAATATATCACAAGTCAAATCCATCTGAACATAATGATGTGTCAGAATAAAGGAATATGATGATGTGTACACAATAAAATAGAGACATAAATCTCATTAAGTGTTCAAGAAGATTATAAATGAAGTATAACTTTGATGAAAGTATTAAGAAACGTTGATGACATCACATGTTGAAAATGCTTTAGCTCAATATCTTGAGAACCTTCAACAAAGAACTTTGATAATATATCACAAGTTAAATCCATCTGAACATAATGTTGTGTTAGAACAAAGGCATTATACCATGATGAGTCATGATATAATTATAAATTAATCTAATATTCTTATATCCTCATAAATATATGCCTATCACTAAATCATGTACCATTTGAATGGTTTATTAGACATCATATATGATGTGATATGGGAATGCCCCAATATTTCTAAAGGATTGAAACCTACATTGAGAAAGTAGTTTCTTGAAAAAGGTTTATCCAAAAAACATGACTATTTAATATTACTATGAATCCCTATCTAATAACAAAAATGTTTTGTTGATAGGATAACTGAATTCCTAAAGAATCAGTGGGAGTAAAAGTAGAAATCAAAATGTTCAAGATCAATAAAAGGGTACAATAAGAACTAAGAGAATAACAATTTGTTGTGGAATCTCATGTTTGTCAGATAACACAATATAAAATAGATCTAGTAGAACACATCTAAGATTGGAGAATTGAGAATCCAACAATTCAGATGGGTTGGTTATAACAAGTTGAGCCAACTAGTCAACTAGAAGCCACTGAGAACCATAATATAAGTAATGGATCAAGGCCATTATGGGATCCATGTAAGATAACAAGGTAGGACCTTGATAGTTCCACTTAAAAGTGTAACACCTAAAGGGTGCAACTGGGTCTTGTGGCAAAGATCTACATGGATAACTCTCTCTCTAGTTACCTGCTCCCCCTTCTCTCTAGGGTCCCCGGCGGCCGCCGCTAGGTGGAGGGAATGCCCTAGGCGCTACTCCTCCCCTGGCTCTCAAGATCCATGGTAGCGTCTCTAGTGAAGGGTGGAGCGGTTCTAGGGGGAGCGAAGTAGGTCACTGGGTCGTCGACGCTTCTCCTCAGTAGATCTGATTCCACCGGCGGCTGCTGCTGGGGGGAGGGAGTGTCTCCCCGATGGTCTCCTCCCCTGGCCCTTCAATAGCTCGTAGTGGTTCTGATCTGAAGAGTGCAGTGTAGCGATGAAGGATGGATGTTGAGCTGGGCACCACCTTGGATGTTCTGGGTGGTGAGGAGACGAGCAGCGCCACAAGGATCAGTGTCTAGGCCAGAGGTTGGCGCATCGAAAAGTCGACTCCAAGCCGTTCAAGCGAGATGGATGGAGAGGGCCACTCCCACTCTGATCTAGACCATGCTTGCTGCTCCGTCAAGCAGATGAAGAAAGGGGTTATCTCCCGATCCTCATTAGCACCTCCCTCTCCCTTCCTCCGAGGGATACCTAGGCTTCCTGGGTGGTAAAGGCTCTTGATTCCATCCTCGATGTTGTCGTGGGACTTCGGCGGCAGTTTAATTCCAGTTCGTCTGGCTCAGTGGCTCGGTGACACACCTCCTCCACCAGTGATGGCTTAGTCATGCTGAGGCATCGTACATGGTACAGCAGGCGCGTGGCTTGTCTCCCTGACGACTGGTGTTGGTGAAGCTCTCACGTGGTTTCTCTGTAGGCACGGGTTGGGTCACCCTCAAGATGTTTGACGTAGTGTCTCAAGCTATATGGCTCTTCTTATGGGTGTGGGTTCAAGGGGGGCAGATCCTAATCTCCTCCTCTTTGGTCCCGTCTGCTGCTGCATTTTGGAATACCTTTAAGGTGTTTGAAGAAATGATGTAAAGTGCACTCTAGGTGCCAGATGAGGGGCTTCTGTGTTTTACAGGAGTCTCGTGTGGTGTTGGTATCTGGGGGGTAGATCGTCTCCTTCTCCCTTTCGAGCTTCTGTTGTTGTGCGTTGAAACACCTTCAAGGTGTTCTTTGTTCTGCAGCTGTCCTTGATGTAGCTGAGAGGCACAGGGTCATGAAATCTGGTGGTTGTCGATTGATGAAGAGGAGCTGGTCTTCTACCTAGAATTCACATCTTCAGGGAATGATTCAAACACCAGTGGAAGATAGGTAGTGCTCAGTTCAAGGACACTAATTGACAACCTGCTCATAGAAGGATTCTGCTGCTTCTCCTTTGCACCTCGGTTGTTTCTTTCTACGATTTGATGGATCTGTTTTGAGGTGTATGCTCTTTCCAGATCCTTGTGATAGATGGCTATGAAAGTAGATACACTCATTATAAATCCTAGTAGGGTGGCTAGAGACAGTCGTTGATGAGTTGTGGTTTTTTGTGGGTACGCTGAATGTATGTAATCATGGCTTGTTACGTCTTTCTTCTGGAAGGAGTATTAGGATCTAGTCGCTAGTTTGTTTGCTTTTTTAGCTTCTTTGCTCCTTTTAGGATCTCTGGTCCCCCTGCGTGGGGTTACGATCTTTAATTTTTTTGGTTATTTCTGCCTGATGTAATGGGGTACTTAGTGCCCAAAGTTTTGGTAATATTAGCAACACACATTTTAGACCGACCAAAAAAAAAGATCTACATGGATAACATAAAAAGACATATTGGTTGAATAGTTTTCAAATAAGTTCAAGTTGATGAACACGATAGAAATTCCTTTACTGATTGTCCAGATTATTGTTGTAGCTAAAATAGACTAAGAGATTTAGTACATGAAGATTACAATTGGATTTCTTAAAGGAATACATCAAAGGATGTTTACGTGACACAACATAAAAGGTTTTATAACTTCAAGAATGCAACTAAAGTCTATAAACTACAAAGTTCAACCTGGGATTGAAATAAGCATCTCAGAGGAGGGATCTCTTGACTTGACAAGATAGTCAAAGAGTTTGACTTGAATCAAGATAAAAGATGAAATCTATGATTACAAAATATTTAGTGGGAGCATATATGAGTATCCCACATATGACGGGGAATAACATCTCAATATTATAAATATTGAGATATGGTATGAGAAAACACCTTCAACAATGAAGGATAAGGTGAAACATCTTATGAGATAAGGATGAAGTCCTATGAGCTAGCCCTTGAATGTTTCACAATGGAAGTTTAAGCACATACAATTAGTAATTTGTTGAAGGAGTTCAACACTAAAGGATTCAATGAGAGAGAATATGGATTCATCTCTAATGAACCAAAAGTTCCAATTCTTATGAAGAATGGAAATGACATGATTAAGATACCATAGATTGTAGCAATGGATATATCATGAATGTTGTAAATGTACTTATCCCATATAATCTTGTATGTATAAGATATGATAAGATGATATTGAATTCCAATAAGGGTTATTGGAATGTCATTAAATATATCCATTAATACTTGTGAAGTATTTAAGGATAGATTGCTAGTAACTAGAGATAGCAATAAAGTAAGAATTGGATGTAAAGGATTACATCGATGCAAGATTCCATGATGACAAAAGGGATTACAAATTAAAATATGTTTGATTTAAAGAAAAAATGGTGATTAGTTGGAAGAGTTCCAAACTAATAGCCATTAATTATATTCTACAATAGATGCTAAGTATACTTATGTTATGAACACAAAGTGATACTATATGGATCTAAAGGTTCATGTGTATGGAGAGATAAGGAAACATGTAGTATACTGACTAATAGCAAAGTGTTGCCAACCTACTAAATTAGCACTAGCACAATAGAAACATGGTGGACATGTTTAGATCATTAAGAATATGATTCATGGGTGATTGTCTCTAATGTGCAAGTGGGAGTCTATTAGTAAGGTATTCCAATAAAGCCAATCATGTGATGATTGACATGACATATAAAATAAAGGATTTGATTAATACTCATAAAGGCAACCTTCCAATTTGTTTTCTTTCATTCAGTTATGAGATAATGAGGAAATACTATGAATGCCTAAAGAATGACAATACTTAATGGTGTATGTATTCAAGTACATGACTTGGAGAATGAGATCTTATGAATGCTAAGAGTATGTACATTCTTGTTATGTCCCTAGTCAGTTGTTATTGTGGAAGGTAGATAGACACCAGTAACATATAAGATTGGAGTGTGGGTTGGTTGATGTATGAATCACATTAGTTATGATATGGTAATATTAAACCAAGCACACAAATACATGTTAGAGAACAATGTATCAGATAGACCCACCTTGAGAGTGACACATGAAAACCATCATTGGTAGTCATATTCATGTCTCATAGTGAAGGTGGTGATTGTGATTCTTAGACATAAAATCACTACACTCATCACATGTCATTGGGTACACTTTGAAAGATCGAGAGGGGGGGTAAATAGAGCTTTTTGGAACTTTAAAATTAATTAAAAAATCAAACCAAAGAAGGAAGAGGAAATAATGAATACAAAAGGATGTAGAGTGGTACCTACCTTTGAAATCAAAGGTAGTCAGTCTACTACCCAATTGTTTCCAATTGGGATTTTGAAAGTGATTTATTGTATTACCTCATAAGGATGTTACACAAAATACAATCACCTTCCACACCCTTGAAGTAGCCTTCGCCTTGAAGTATCCTCAACCTCCATGAAGCAGCCTTCTTGAAATAACTTCAAGTCCTTGTAGAACTCTTCACCTCCTTCAAGTAGCTCCACCACCTTGAGATAGCCTTCCTCAAGAAGTAGCTCCAACCTCCCTTGAAGCAGCCTTCCTTGAAGTAATCTCAAGAACACCTTGAAGCAGCCTTCTCCATCATGAAGTAGCTCCAAGCAACCTCCTTTCAATAGCCTCCAAACCTAGAAGTAGTCAAGGAGAACAATATATAATGTATAAGAAAAAGATTGGAAGAAAGAAAATACTTATCCAATTGAGTATAGTGCTTTGATCCTATATCAAGCATATACATCTCCTATCCACTTAAGATGTACGTGGATATATGTGGTGGCTAGGAGATTGTATCTATAGGACATGAAATTGAAGCAAGTAAAATAAGATGGCAAGTGTAGCTTTTTCTTAGTTGCTCACTAAAATGTTTTCTCAAGTGTAGTTGTGTGTTTTAGGTGTCCTATGGACTCTTCTATTTATAGGAAATGGTTTTCAAGTACTTAGGGATGTTCTAGAGGGTTTCTAGAGTGTTCTTAGTGGTTAACTAGCTGTTAGGTATCCATTAATTGACTTACAATGGCTAATTGTTTCGAGATGAAAAGAACAATCCAGAAACTATCTCAGTCAAGGAACTTGTCGGTCGACATGTGTCTCAGTCAAAATTTTCTTTACTGAAGAGGGGTTTGGAGCAAAAGTGTTGCAACATCTATTTACAACTCCCAACTACCAACCACTAAGTCTAACGGTCGCAAGATTTAGACCGTTGCTTACTCAGTCGAGGTTATTTTCGACCGAAGACTATTTTAGAGCACAATTGTGTAATTTGTGGAATAGTGCTCATAGTTTCAAATGAGGTGGTTCTCGGTCATGAAAATCTTTGACCAAGTGTGTCTCAGTCAAGAAGTTTGTCGACCGAGAGTGTCCTTGTTTCTCTTGAATCACCTTCTAAGTGTGTGTATCAAGGGTGATGGTGACTCTGACTCTCGGGAAAAACCTATCTAAGGGTTTTGAGTGGATGAGGAAGATCTAACGCTTGATTTATGATATCTAGGTACTTGTACATTATATACTTGTACAAGTTCTTACATTGAGTACAATCATGAATACATTAAACATTTAAGTGCATTGATCTTCCATTTGTGTTGATCTTCAATTATCCAATTCCTTATTTCATTGAACCCTAATATACTCACCTAGCACGTTAGATCCACAAGAATGAAATGTTTGTCATCATCAAAACTAAGGGTATATTAATGTCCTATTTAGCCAACAATCTCCCCCCTTTTGAAGATGACAAACATTTCTAAAATATAATCAAAATAATTTAAATGAGATGAGTTTCATACCTGAGATTTACATGAGATGAAGAACATATTCTTATTTTCATAAAATGTGTGTTGATTATTCTTAAAGAGATATGGAACATAGTATCCATCTCTTTAAATAATATATCATCAATTAATGTTAAGCCAAGAGAGCATGAAACTCATTTATTTTGATTTGAAACTCATTTATTTTGATTATATTGTTTCTCCCCCTTTGTCATTTCAAAAAGATAGCCATATAATCATATTACTCCCTCTGAATGAGATACTCCCCCTCAATATGATACACAAGATGCAAATCAAAGTGTTAGCGAATGTCAAATTTAGCCACAATTCAAGGACCAAGATTAATTTTTCAACCATTTGCAAGGGATGTTAAGCCCTGAAATGGTATGCGATTCCTTTAGGCTCATGGTTGGATCAATACAGATATTTCTCAACCATTTACAAGGGATGTTAAGCCCTATAATGATATGAGATTCCTTTAGGATCGTAGTTAAATAAATAAATGTATGTTTAACCATATACAAGAGATGTTTACTCCTTATTAGTGTAGAGAATTCAATTAAGAGAAAGATATACATTATATTCAAGAATTTTGTGAGCTCCCTCTTAATCTTATAACAAAAGTGAAATTAAAGATACTAAGGTATTTCAAATCATAACCTTTTAAAAATCAATTGATTAAGTAAGACTATGATTCAATTTTTATAAGTAATCTTATTTATTGTAGTATCTTAAAAAGTTCTCCTATTATCAGTATTTAATATGATGAGAAACTTACAGATTTAATATACCAATGTTGGGTGCAAATGGATGATTTGATTTACAAATAAGCATTTTTGTCAATCTTATTTTCAGTCAACCATGGCTTCGATCGGGGCACCCCTCGGTCAAACTTCTTTTTGATCGAGAGGCATTTCTGCAGATATCCCATTTATGCAGCTTTACTCTTAGAATGAACCAAGATGTAACATTTTATTTTATTTTAGTATAAATGACCAACCAGCCTTATGCACAATTATGATGCCATAAATTCCAACTTTAGACATTAATACATAAATCACATCCTAGTCTATTTCTCATAATTTTATTTCATCAAGCCCATATAGTTCCAATGTTTTGCCTTTATATCTAGAGGCTTTTAGGTCAAGGAGTGGAGTTTTATGCATTATTTAAGTTCATATAGAAATTTCCCCATATCAACTCCTTTTAGACTATGATTAGATCTTGTTATGTATTCGTCATTTATAGATCCTAGATGCTTTGCTAGATGTTGAATATTCCAAGATGAGTCCTTTTTGTGTCTTAAGATTGAATTCATCTTTTGTTGAAGAGAAGACAACAGTCGACACATAGATAAGATTCAATTGAGTTCTAGTGAAGCAAAGTTCTAGTTAAAAAAATCTTACTTTTTCTTGTCTGAATACAAATCTCAGATTTATCAAAAGAAGGTTTAGGTAATGATTATATTTTAAGCAAGTTTCTTATATGTGCACTCTTTTTATGTCATGACCAATTTATTTTTACAACTAATGTCCATAGTGTTAAGAAGTTTACAATTTCCTTTATCATTAACTTTGATGTTTTCCAATAAATCATAGCCATTGTTATAGCACTTATGATGTAGTTATTTGACACATAGCACATTTCAAATTTTTACCAACATCACTTATGCCAATAGTTTTATCTTTGAAATTTTCCTCACATGTGAACAATAATTTTACCTTTTCTCCAAGTGTGTGAAAATCTTCTTGTTTCATGTACCTTTTAGAGTAGCTTTAATAGACCATCCAAACCTACAAAGTATGAAAGTTTTGGTCCCATTTAGTGTTCCATTTGGTTAGGAGCATTACTATAAATATTTTATCATTTCAACTATTTGGAAAAGATTAATATGAAGAGTTTAGTATAGATTTGGATCACCAAATTCAATTGCAATTGAAAAATTTTGTTTTCAATAAGCAATTCTGAGAGAACTATCTTTGGTCGAGAGTTTCTTTGATCGAAAGATGTCTCGGTCAAACAATTTGTCGACTGGGAAGATTTGTCAGTAAGAGTAATTTTGACAGAACTACCTAATTTTGGTCGAAATTGTAAGGACCCATTCCTAAATTACTTTAATTCCTAGTTAGATCTTACTAACAATCAAGAGTTATTGATTTAATTTTCTCCTAATCAGGTCAAATATTAATCAAAAACATAAACCTTGTTTTTTAGATTAATGTTGTGAATGGTTAGGTTAGTAGGGTTATACATTTAAAACCCTAGTTGCATGAAATCATCAATAGATAACGTGATGATGAATTTGGTGTTAAGTATAATAGTCTAGTAAAAGATTTTTATTATTTTTTGTATGACTCACATTACTTTGAATTTTGGATATGTATTGTATAACTCAATTATGAATGTCAGTGAAAATTTTCCGAATTTTTAGAGTTTCCTTGACCTATTGATCGGTTGAGTTTTCCCCAAGGAAAACTCAGCCGGTCATGCTATACAGGCTTAAGTATAGTAGTGTCGAATTTTTAAATTTTTGTAATTTATTGGCTTATCCAATTAAGCTTAAACTTTGACTGAAGGTTTAAAACTCAGTTTACAACAGTTTAAACCAACATATGAAATTTTTAGAATTTTTGGAGATGTTTTGTATCGCAACAAAACCTTGTATCGGTCGAGTTATGAGAGAGACAAACGCGACCGACCATATTTTCTGGAAAAATAAAAAAGACTGAAAACTGTTTATAATTAATTATTCCAAGCACCTTAATGAGTATATAGGACTCTATTATGACCAAAGCACCTCTCATTTCCGTCCCACACTTCAGAGAATCGTAATTCATGAGAGAGGAGAGGATTCTAGGGTTTGGAGAATCTGAAGTAAAAATTTAAGATTTCTTGGTTTTCTCTTTCCAAGGTTGGTAAATTATATATAGATCATTAATCTTTACTAGGTTTATTTTCTTTAATTCTATCCTATGTATAGAACTCGTCACTTCCATAATTTGGATCAAAAGATGCCATATTAATCTCTTATTTCATTCTTTCTTCTTCAATTCTTTTTCTTCTAGGTTCTTGTGTGAGGAGGAGAAAGAAAATTCTATTTTCTTGAAGCAAGGAGTTGATTCAACAATTAGCAATAGTAGTTGGGCTACGAATTTTAGGTGTTTCACACCTTAGGTGAGTGATGTAGGTTCATTTGAAAACTATTAGTGAACTATAATCCTAAATCTCCTCATTAAACTACAATTGGTAGAAATTGAGAACTCTAATAATGCATAAGATTGTTTGCTTATTTGACCATGGATATGATTCTTGTATTGATCCTTACAAATGAATCAAGTGGATGTTATATTTTCTTGAAGATGAGTAATGTAAATTTAATTGAATTCAGATTGCATATTCTTATTATATATACATTGCAAATACCACATGTTGTTTAAATATGGAGTGTTGTCTATGATATGTGAATTTTGATTTGTGATTGTTTCATGCTAATTTATATAATGGAAAAAGGATATGTAGGGTATCTGTAATCTAAATTGAAACATATGTATCTCTAAAACTCTTATCCACATATCCTAGGATTAGAATGTGAAGTCACATATGTGCCATATAATAAACTCCTAGTTTCCTTAAAGTGAGTAAATGCACTTAATATCCATTATAACCTAATCATCTAGATAGGAGCCGTGAACGCTGTGATTTTCCCCTGAGGTCTACAGTGGGGAAGTGAAATGGGATTCCTTCTAATAATCCTTGTATTATGAAAAGGAATGTTGGGTTGTGATTCTAAACCTTGAAGGCTAGGTCACCAGAATTTAGGAAATATTTCAAGATGAGATGCTAACCTAAATTCTCTATTGCTGAGTGAATGAAATGCATTGTATTTCAAACACTGTTATAGGAATTGTGATCTTGATGTGAAAGGGATCAATAGGGATAGATTTTTTTAGTATCTCATACGTGATGCCCTATCTTTGACATTTATGTCATTAAACCTATCTCATGTACCTGAGATGAGGTCTGTAAGGTAGAGAGGCTTTATGCTCTTACCTAGCCAGTGTTTGGCAACTCTGAGGCAGACCATAGTCTATTGTTTATCTTAGGGTTTCTAGTTAACCCTAAGATAGTGAGTTATTGACATGAGAACCTGGCGTGGAGAATTTTACTTGATTAGGTACATATCAAGTAATTTTAGGGCAAACCTAACGATGAATCTTGACAAGCTGAGAACAAGATTTGATTATCAATCCGCTTACATGTTAGTTTTATTTGTTATTTCATGTTCATCTTATGTAGTTTATATCTATCATTATCTACATGATATTTAGAATTATTTGATTTAATATGAAACATACATATCTCTGATGAGTTCAAAAAAGATTAGTTCGATGCTGGTTTTGTCTTGAACCTGTTCCACTCACTCAGTGTGCTGATAAGTGATGGTTCAAATTTTTATAGGTACTGGTTCAGTTTCAATTCATCTAGGAGCTTCTCATCCATAGTCATATTTTCTTCACCATCTGAGGTGGAGAATTCTCTTCTTGTTGTAGGTTATATGTATAGGTTGTCCTTGTACTAGGGAGTTTTGGGAGGGTGTGTGTGCTTGTAGTGATGTACTTTAACTTGATCTAGGTTGTTTATGTGAATGTAATAGTGTAACTTTCTACTTCATGTTGTATTAGAGTTTTATCTTGAATAATGCTTACATCTTGGGCTTTCTTATATATGATCTGTTGAAAATGAATAGTACTTAGTTGCTTGTGTCAGATCTGGAATTAAATGGAGAAAGTAATTTGTGTTTTTCATATAATAGAATTTCTTGATTTCAAGTTTTAATTGTTAATTTGAGATTTAGTGTGGTTAATTTGGATAACATCGTGGGGTCTCAGAGGTGGGGTCCCACAAATTGTGGTATTAGAGCCTAGGTTTTTGTTAGTGCCTCTGTATTGGGACATTATATGAGTCTATGAGTCTTATTGGATCCTCAAATTATCTAATTATATATGGAATATTCTCTTTCCTTTCAGATCATGGCTGGTAGAGGTGAAGAATAGGTGAAGAGTTGCTATGTGGCACCTCCATTAGGTGGTACTAGGGATGAACCAGGGCATGAAGATCCTCCTATTGAAGTGATGGATCAACACCATGCAGTGACTACCTTATCTACCACTGATCCTCTCTATGTTATGGCATAGAGACTAGTGTCAGTGATGGCTCATGTAGCAATAGGGGTAGTCCCTCCAACACCTCCAAATAATCATGATCCATTGCATGATATTAGCAGGTCTTATGAGAGGCTGAGAAAGATGGGTGCCTATGACTTCTATGGCACAACTGATCCTGTAGAAGTAGATGCTTGGCTATATGAAACTGAAAAGGTGTTTAAAATAGCTCATGTATCTGATGTAGAGAAGGTGAACCATGCTACTTATCTCCTAAAAGGTAGTGCAAGTCACTGGTGGAGCATGGAAGAGACGTACCTGGATGAACAGAGTCTGACATGGGCTGAATTTAGAAAGAGGATTGAGTCCCACTATTATCCTGCCACATACATATGTGATAAGATTCGTCAGTTTGAAACTCTAAGGAAGAGACAGTTGACAATCACTAAATATGAGTTTCTATTTCTCGATTTGCTTAGGTTTTGTCTAGAGCTATGTGTCACGGATGAGGATAAGATCAGGTGTTTTGAACAAGGTTTGAACTATGATTTGCAGGAGAGGATAGCTATGAAGGAATCCAGGATAGATTTTCATGCCTTTATTGATGCAGTCAGGCATGTGGAGCATGTCATTCAATAGAGGTGGGAGTTTGAGACCCGCAAGAGGACATGTGGTGAGTTAATCAGGCCAGGACCTAGTACACATTTGAGGATGACTAGGCCACCTACATATCCTTCTAGGAAGCTAGACACACCAGCTAGTGCACCACCATGGATTACATATGGAAGGGGTACTACTACTTTTGTAGCTAGGGGAACAACACCACAGAGGACACAAACTACAAGAACTGTGACAAGACCTCATAGGCTGAGTTTTCACTCGACACCACCACAATGTGCATACTACAATAGGTTTCATAAAGGTTCATGTTGGGGCCCTGATTTCAAGGGTTAATTTGTATGTGGTTAGGAAGGACATTTTGTTAGGGATTGTCCATAGAGAACTCAACAACAGTCAATGACTAGAGTACAGAGACTGGTGTCACCACAAAGCTTAGGCAGAGGGTATGCATCACAGGAAGGTTCCAATACTTAGGGAGCCACAATACATCAGGGTAGAGGATGAGGTCGAGGTAGGCAGCAAGTGATAGACCATGCTTATGCTTTAACTCAGTAGGGGGAGTTGTTTCTCCACATGTTGTGATAGGTTATATTTGTTTAGTTACTTACATTATTATACCTATTACAGTGTTGATTGACCCTGGTGCCACACATTCTTTTGTGACTCCGGATGTCATAGTTAGAGGTCAGCTTTTTCTTGAGGGGATACCTTATGATTTCTTATTGGAGATACCTATTGTACAACCTACAGTTGTGACATAGGTTTGTCCAGGATGTGTTCTAAGCTTTAATGGATAATGCATATTAGTGGACTTATTACCACTTGAAGTGCATAGCTTTGATATTATTCAAGGCATGAAGCATATAGCAGTATCGAGTGAAGCTGGATTGCTTTACCAAGGAAGTTATCTTCTCTAATGGAGATATTTCTTGGATCTTTCAAGGTGATAGGAAAGTACTATCTACATGTTTGATATCTTTTATAGCTGCTGAGAAAATGATGAGGAAGGAATGCATAGGTTATCTTGCACATGTAATGGATACTAGGGTTGAGAACCCTATCTTACCAATGTACCCATAGTAAAAGATTACAGTGATGTTTTTCCCAATGAACTTACAGTGATGTACCCATAGCTAGAGAGATTGATTTTGAGATCAATTTAACTCTAGACACTCAACCTATTGCACAAGCACCATATCGCATGGCTCCAACTAAATTAAGAGAGATAAAGAAGCAATTGCAAGAGTTTCTTGATAAGGGTTTTACTCAACCTAGCACATCGCCATGGGGAGCACTAGTTCTCTTTATAAAGAAGACATATGGCACAATGCATTTGTGTATTGATTATAGGCAAATCAACAAATTCACTATCAAGAATAAATATCCTTTGCCTATGTTCGATGACCTATTTGATCAATTAAGAGGGGAAACAATATTTTCTATGATTGATTTGCGATCAAGTTATCATCACCTCAGGATCAAGGTTGAAGATGTCCCTAAGACAACTTTCAAGACTAGATATGGGCACTATGAGTTTTTGGTTATGTCATTTGGAGTAACCAGTGCACCAACATCTTTTATGGAATTGATGAATAGAGTATTTCGTCAGTATCTTGATCAGTTCATTGTTGTTTTTATTGATGATATCTTGAAATATTCTATAAATAGGGAGCAACATGAGGAGTATTTATGGTTGGTTTTACATTTACTAAGACAAAATAAGCCATATGCTAAGTTTAGTAAATGCGAGTTCTGGCTATATCAGGTGGCATTTCTAGGCCATGTGATTTCCTCTAAAGGGATTTGTGTAGATCCTAAGAAGGTATAATCTGTAATCCAATGGGAGCATCCCAAGACACCTGCTAAAGTGAGGAGTTTTCTTGGTTTAGTTGGATATTACAGAAGGTTTATACATGACTTCAACATTATTTCCATGCCTTTGACTCGTTTGACGAGGAAAGAAGTACAATACATATGGACAAATTAGTGTGAGCATATCTTTCAACAATTGAACAAGCTATTGACATCTGCACCAGTCCTAACTCTTCCTGAGATAGGGAAATGTTATGTTGTGTATTGTGATGCTTCTAAGAAGGGTTTAGGTTGTGTTCTTATGCAGGATGGCAAGGTGGTGGCATATGCTTCTAGATAGTTGAAGAAGCATGAAGAAAACTACCCTATGCATGACCTTGAACTTGCTGTAGTAGTCTTAGCATTGAAGACATGATGACATTATCTGTATGGAGAGCCTTTCTAGGTATATATTGATCATAAGAGCTTGAAATACATCTTCACACAGAAAGATCTACATATGAGGCAGCGTAGATGGCTTGAATTGATTAAAGACTATGATGACACCATTTATTACCATCCTGGAAAGGTAAATGTGGTGGCAGACGCATTGAGCAAAAAGTCATCATCTTTTATGCCTTCTATAGAGATGAATTCCATGGCATGCATTAGAAGGGACATGATTTTATCTTTGAGGGAGATGAATGTACATATGTATATGACATCTTTTGGTGGTCTTCTAGCACAACTCCAGATAAAACCTGTGTTGGGGAAATAGATTAAACAAATGCAAGGCACTGATCCTTATATTTAGACTTTAGAGAAAGAGATGCAAGAAGGGAAAAGTGAAGGCTTCCACTTCACTAATAAGGATCTTTTATGTTTTCAGGTAAGGTTATGTGTCCTAGATCAAGAAGAGTTGAGAAATATTGGGCTTGAGGAAGCACATTCATCTATGCATGTAATGCGTCCAAGTAGTTCCAAAATGTATAAAAATCTCAAAGAATTGTATTGGTGGCCTAGAATGAAGAAAGATGTAGCTGATTTTTTTGCAAAATGTGGTATATGCCAGTAAGTAAAGGCAGAACATCAAAGACCCAGTGGGTATTTGCAGCCTTTGCCTATACCAGAGTGGAAATGGGATCATGTGACTATGGATTTTGTAGTTGGTTTACCCCGTTCCTCTAAGGGACATGATTCTGTATGGGTTGTCATAGATTTATTGACAAAGACATCTCATTTTCTTCCTGTCAAGACAACTTTTTCTACTAAAAGACTAGCTCAGATATATGTTGATGGGATAATCAGACTACATGGAGTTCCACTTTCGATTGTGTTAGATAAAGGTCTATAGTTTACTTCTAGGTTTTGGGATAGACTACATGAAGCAATGGGAACTCAATTTAAGTTCAATACTTCTTTTCATCCCCAGACTGATGGACAACCAGAAAGGACAATACAAACCCTAGAAGACATGCTTAGGGAATGTGTTCTAGAATTCCCTGGAAGTTGAGACTCACATGTTAGCCTGATCGAATTTGAATATAATAATGGTTACCAATCTAGCCTTGGAATGACACCTTATGAAGCTCTATATGGAAGGAAGTGTAGATTGCTAGTATGTTGGTATGAGAATGGTGAGAGATAGATGTTGGGACCTGAGATAGTTCAACAAACCTCTAAGAAGATCATTGTGATACACCAACAATTGAAGGATGCACATAATAG
Organism: Alisma plantago-aquatica; assembly: GCA_963693085.1. NCBI lineage: Eukaryota > Viridiplantae > Streptophyta > Magnoliopsida > Alismatales > Alismataceae > Alisma > Alisma plantago-aquatica. Next base: position 1,827,421,196 of record OY856409.1, read on the forward strand.
ACATAACAGCTATGCAGACTACAGGCGTAGACCTCTTGAGTTCAAGTAGGGGATCTAGTATATCTAAAAGGTTCTCTTTGGAAAGGTGTACTTAGGTTCAGGAAGCAGGGCAAGTTAGCTCCTAGATATATGGAACCATACCCTATTCTACAACGGGTTGGAAAAGTAGCTTACTGAATTGAGTTGCCACCTAATCTAGAGAAGCTACATGATGTTTTCTATGTATCTATGATAAGGAAGTGTCATCCTGATACTGATAAAATCTTCTATCCAGCTGATGTACAGTTAGCAGATGATGTGACTTATGAGGAAGGCCAAATTCTGATCAGTGATAGGAAGATCAAAAGGTAGCATAGATGTGAGATACCTATGGTGAAAGTCTTATGGAAACATCATGGAGTTGAAGAAGCAACATGGGAACTTGAAGATGAGATGTAGAGATGCCATCCTAACCTTTTCTAAAGTTTTAGGATGAAACTCTAAAAGGAGGGGAGATTTGTAAGGACCCGTTCTGAAATTATTGATTTAATTTTCTCCTAGTCAGGTCAAATATAAATAAAAACATAAAGCTTGTTTGTTAAATTAATATTGTGAATGATTAGGTTAGTAGGGTTATAAATTTAAAACCCTAGTTGCATGAAATCATCAATAAAGATTGTGATGATGAATTTGGTGTTAAGTATAACAGTCAAGTAAAAGATTTTTATTATTTTTTGTGTGCGTTTGAATTTTGGATATGTATTTTATGACTCAATTATTCAGTAAAAAAATTCAGAATTTTTAAAATTTCCTGGACCTGTTGATCAGTTGAGTTTTCTCCAGGAAAAACTCAGCCGATCATGCTATACATGCTTAAGTATAGTAGTGTAGTATTTGATTTTTTATAATTTATTGGCTTATCCAATGAAGATAAAAATTTAACTTATGGTTTAATACTCAGTTTACAATAACATATTAAATTTTTAGAATTTTGCAAGAAGTTTTGTATCACAATAGAACATTGTATCAGTTGCGTTATGAGAGAGACAAACTCGACCGACCATATTTTTCTGGAAAAATAAAAAAGACTAAAAAATGTTTATAATTAATTATTCCAAGAACCTTAATGAGTATATAGGACTCTATTACGACCCAATAACCTCTCATTTACGTCCCACACTTTAGAGCTTCATAATTCTTGAGAGAGGAGGAGATTCTAGTGTTTGGAGAATCTGAAGTGGAAATTTCATATTTCTGTGTTTTCTCTTTCCAAGGTTGGCAAATTCTGTATAGATCATTAATATTTACTAGGATTATTTGTTTCTATTCTCTCCTATGTATAGAACTCGTCAAATACCTGATTTGGATCAAAAGATACCAAATTAATCTCTTCTTTCATTCTTTCTTCTTCAATTCTTCTTCTTCTAGGTTCTTGAGTGAAGAAGAGTAGGAAAATTCTATATTCTTGAAGCAAGGACTTGATTCAAGAATTAGCAGTAGTAGCTAGGATACAAATTTCAGGTGTTTCACACCTGAGGTGAGTGGTGTAGGTTCATTTGAAAACTATTAGTGAACTATAATCCTAAATCTCCTCATTAAATTACAATTGGTGGAAATTGAGAACTCCAATAATGCATATGAATGTTTGCTTATTTGACCTTGGATATGATTCTTGTATTGATCCTTGCAAATGATTCAAGTGGATGTTATATTTTCTTGATCATGAGTAATGTGAATTTAATTGAATTCATATTGCATATTTTTATTATATATACATTGCAAATACCACATATTGTTTCAATATGGAGTGTTGTCTATGATATGTAAATATTTGAGTTGCGATTGTTTCATGCAAATTTATATGATGGAAAAAGGATATGTAGGGTATCTGCAATCTGAATTGAAACATATGTATCTCTAAAACCCTAATCAACATATCCTAGGATCAGAATGTGATGTCACACATGTGCCATATAATAAACTCCTATTTTCCTTAAAGTGAGTAAATGCACTTAATATCTATTATAACCTAATCATCTAGATAGGATCCCTGAACACAGTGATTTTCCCCCGAGGTCTGCACTGAGGAAATGAAATAGGATTCTTGCTAATAATCCTTGGATTATGAAAAAGAATGTGAGAGTGTGATTCTAGACCTTGAAGGCTAGGCCACCAGAATTTAGGAGAGATTTCAAGATGAGATGCTAACCTAAATTCTTTGTTGCTGAGTGAATGAAATACATTGTATTTGAAACACCATTATGGAAATTGTGATGTTGATGTGAAAGGGATCAATATGGATAGCTTTTTTTAATATCTCATACGTGATGCCCTAGCTTTGAAATTGATGTCATTAAACCTATCTCGTGTACTTAAGATGAGGTCCGTAAGGTAGAGAGGCTTTATGCTCTTACCTAGCCAGTGTTTGGCAACTCTTGAGGCAGACCAAAGTCTGTTGTTTATTGTAGGGTTTCTGATTAACCCTAAGATGTGGACAGTGAGTTGTTGACATGAGAACCTGGTGTGGTGACTTTTACTTGATTAGGTACAAATCTAGTAATTTCAGGGCAAACCCAACAATAAATCTTGTCAACCGAGAACAAGATTTGATTATCAATCTCTGATTAAATGTTAGTTCTATTTGTTATTTCATGTGCATCTTATGTAGTTTATATCTGTCATTATCTACATGATATTTAGAATTGTTTGATTTAATCTGAAATATACTTATCTCTGATCAGTTAAAAGAAAGATTAGTTCAACGCTAGTTTTGTCTTGAACCTGGACCACTCACTCAGTGTGCTGATAAGTGGTGGTACAATTTTTTATAGGTACTGATTCAACTTCAATTCATCCAGGAGCTTCTCATCCATAGTCATCTTTTCTTCACCATCTAAGGTGGAGAATTTCTTCTTGTTGTAGGTTATATGTATAGGTTGTCCCTATACTAGGGAGTTTTGGGAGGGTGTGTGTTCTTGTAGTGATGTACTTTATCTTGATATAGGTTGTTTATGTGAATGTAATAGTGTAACTTTCTACTTCATGTTGTATAAGAGTTTTATCTTGAATAATGCTTACATCTCGGCCTTGCTTATATATGATCCATGGAAAATGAATAGTACTTAGTTGCTTGTACCAGATCTGGAATTAAATGGAAAAAGTTATTTGTGTTTTTTATATAATATAATTTCTTGATTCCAAGTTTTAATTGCTAATTTGAGATTTAGTGTGGGTATTTTGGATAACACCGTGGGGTCCCACAAAAAAATTCTTTGATCATAAGAGATCTCGGTCGAGATCTTTGTCGACCGAGATGAAGTTCTATGCATTTTCGATAAATTTAGAATTTCTAATATAAACAAATCATGCTATTATATTTAGATAACGCAATTAAGCATTCAAATCATACAAGAATATACAAGTTAAATCTTATTGTAGTTGAGATAAGACAATATGATTTTAAAATTAGGTTTAGGTCAAATCTCAACTAAATATTCCATTTTTCTATGTTTGAGGTTTTGGAACCCAAACTAAGTCAACATCCTTTTTCTTGTATGGGCATAAAAATCAATAATGTCCAAGGTGTAAGTAGTAATGACAACAAATCGAATCAATTTCATTTCTCTTCTTAGATAGATTGTATTTAGCCACATACATGACCTTGGTTTTGGGTTTTTGTGTCTTTCTAGCTCTAGGTTTTTGATAAGATTTATCTTTGGGTACATAACCTAGTCCTCTTCTCCCAATTTGGCCAGATGAGTCCTTTAGGATTTAACCAAGAATGCCTTTGTTTTTCAAGCTACTAATATCCTTTTGCAACTTAGAAATTTTATCCATTCTCTTTTTAATGTCTAACTTTGCTTGATTTAAATTAGATAACAAACTATCTCTTTCTTTGACAATAGCATCATAATTCAAATGAGTGAATAAAATAGGCTGAGTTTGAAGATCATTCATTTTAGCAAGCAATTCAACCTTTTCTTGGCAAAGAAAATTATTATAAGTTTCTAGAGAAAGCAACTTAATATTGCAATCATTAATAGAAGATTTCAAAGTAGCTTTTTCAGACATAAGACTTTCCTTTTCAAAATTTAGATCATTCAATTTAGCATACAAATGTTCATTGGTTTTTGTAAGTCTTTTTAATTTCTTTTTATAGTCAATATATTTATCATGTAATTTTTCAATACTAGTGAGCAACTCTTCTTTTGATAAATCAAGAAGACTTACCTCATTTTCTTCTTCATTTGTTATTACAATGAAGCATCTTACCGTATCTTCTTTGGTCATGAGACATTCTACTTACTCCTCACTTTTTCTATCATCGCTTGAGTCATCCCAAGCTACTTTGTAGGATTTTTCTTTCTTCTTGAGAAAATATTTCTTTCCCTTATTGACTTTGGGATACTCATTTTTTAAATGTCCCTTCATACCACATTCAAAGAACCTAAGGGAAGAAGAAGAAGCAAAAGATTTTTTGTTAGTTTTAAACCTTCTATATTGCTTACCATTTACAATGAGTGCCTCTTCTTCACTGTCTTCTCCACTTGTTTCATTGCTTTCTGTAGTTGATGTCCTAAAAACAATGTTCTTCCTTTTCTCCTTCTTATGTTCAGATTCCAATCTTTCTTCTTCTTCAAGAGTTACCTCATGAGTCTCTAGATTGCCGATGAGTTGCTCCATCTTCAAAGTGGTAAGGCCATTGGCTTCTTCAATGGCCATCACCTTTGGCTTGTATTTTAGATGCAATTACCTAAGTATCTTAGAGACTTGATCTTACTCACTTATAAATTTACCTAGGGCATTAAAGTTTTTAACAATATAAGAAAACCTTGCATACATTTCACTAATAGTCTCATTAGATAACATTCAGAATTGTTCAAACTTTTGTTTAAACATATTAATTTTAGTGTTTTAAACTTCGGTAGTTCCTTCATGTGTTATGGAGAGTTTATGCCATATATCATAGGTTGTTTCACATGAGGATACTCTATTGAATTCACTTACTCAAATAGAACACTATTATATGCTTACCGCTTTGGCATTCAATTGAACTTGTTTTACCATGTTGGGATCCCATGTTACATATTCAGTTGTAGGAAGCACATAGGGATTGTACACCATCATCCACAATTCCAAGCTAAGTCCTTGGAAGTATAATTCCATTCTTCTTTTCCAGTAGGTGTAGTTGCTTCCATCAAAAGGTGGTGGCCGAGTTACATGAGTTCCTTCAAGGTTGAGGCTGCTTAGCAAGTTGTCCCCCATTCTATAAGACCTATTATGGCTCATTGAAGACCCTCTCTGATACCAATTGAAAGATCTAGAAGGGGGGTGAATAGAGCTTTTTGGAAATTTAAAATTAATTAAACAATCAAACCAAAGAAGGAGTAGGAAAAAAGGAAGACACAGGGATGTAGAGTGGTTCCTACCTTTGAAATCAAAGGTAGTCAGTCCACTACCAATTATTTCCAATTGGGATTTTGAAAGTGATTTATTTTATTATCTCACAAGGATGTTACAAAAAATACAATCACCTTTCACTCCCTTGAAGCAGCCTCAACCTCCTTGAAGCAGCCTTCTTGAAGTAACTTCAAGTCCTTGGAGCAGCCTTCACCTCCTTGAAGTAGCTCCACCACCTTGAGATAGCCTTCCTTTAGAAGTACCTCCAACCTCCCTTGAAGCAACCTTCTGTGAAGTAATCTCAAGCACACCTCGAATAAGCCTTCTCCACCAAGAAGTAGCTCCAAGCAACCTCCTTTCAACAACCTCCAAACCTAGGAGTAGTCAAGGAGAACAATATAAAATATAGAAGAAAAAGATTGGAAGAAAGAAAATGCTTATCCAATTGAGTACAACACTTTGATCCTATATCAAGCGTATAGATCTCCTATCCACTTAAGATGGATGAGGTTATATGTGGTGGCTAGGAGATTGTAGCTACAATACATGAAATTGAAGCAAGTAAAATAAGATGGCAAGTGTAACTTTTGCTTAGTTGCTCACTAAAATGTATTCTCAAGTGTAGTTGTGTGTTTTAGGTGTCCTCAGGCCTCTCCTATTTATAGTAATGGTTTGCAAGTACTTAGGGACGTTCTATAGGGTTTTTAGATTGTTCTTAGTGCTTAACTAGCCATTAGGTATCCATTAATTGACTTGCAATGGCTAATTGTTTTGAGCTGAAAAGAACGATCCAAAAACTATCTCGATCGAGGAACTTGTCGACTGAGATGTGTCTCGGTCAAACTTTTCTTCGAATGAAGAGGGGTTTGGAGTAAAAGTGTTGCAACGTCTATTTCAAACTCCCAACTACCAACCACTCAGTCTAACAATTGCAAGCTTTAGACTGTTACTTACTCGGTCAAGGTTATTTTCGACTGAAGTCTATTTTAGAGCACAATTGTGTAAGTTGTTGAATAGTGCTTACAGTTTCGACTGAGGTGGTTCTCGGTCGAGAAAATCTTTGACGGAGTGTGTCTTAGTCGATAAGTTTGTCGACCGAGAGTGTCCCTATTTCTATTGAATCACCTTCTAAGTGTGTGTATCATGGGTGATGGTGACTCTAACTTTGGGGGAAAACCTATCTAAGGATTGTGAGTAGATGAGGAAGACCTAATGCTTGATTTACATGATATCTAGGTACTTGTACATTACATACTTGAACAATTTTTTACATTGAGTACAATCATGAAAATATTAAACATTTAGGTGCATTGATCTTCAATTATCCAATTCCTTATTTCCTTGAACCCTAAAATACTCAAGTAGCATGTTAGATCCACAAGAATGAAATGTTTATCATCATCAAAATAAAGGGTATATTAATGCCCAATATAGACAACACACTTTGACATCACGAAAGGTGGTCCTGAAACATCGGTTATTATAACGGTGATGATTGGGTGACTTTGACACATGGGGACTGACTATGAGTGATAGAGATGGGATTTGTCCGTCCTACTGGAGATTGATATCATGGCCACTTAATAAGCGAGATTGAGTAACACATGCCAATGCACATGTGAATCAATATAGTCTCCTCTTGTTCAAGGAACATGGGTTGAATGTTGAGAGGATGATGACTCCATGCCTCGAGTTCACCCTAGATATTAGAGACAAATGAATTATACAATCACTGCAACACCTTACACGAATTGTAGGTTGAAGTTGTTCTCCAGCTTTCCATTCACTTGAGTAGCACTGATGTGTGACTAGGAACCACTCTCTGCTTGTGATGTCATATGTTTGTTATGGACATTCACTACCAATGTGATATGGGACCTATAGGGTAACACACATAGCAACTCATCTAGAAGAGGAGTTTAATCTTGAATGATGATTGGATTGATTACTAAAGTGTTTAGGTAATCAATTTATGCAACAAATAAGCTGATTGCACCTCAGATGATTGTTTCACATGGTGAGATGGATGTTTGGTGCACCAGACGATTGTCTCTAAGGGTGAGATGGCCATTTGGGTTGTTAGGCCAATGTGGAACTGAATTGTCTAGAATTCTGCATGAATTAGACCCAACCGATCAGCTCAGCTGAGTGAGATGACCGATTCACCTATGAACCGATCGGCTCAGTTGGGTCGATGGAAGGTTCTAGAAACTTTCCCAAATTCATGAGAAAATTAGATCATATCAATTGCTCAATTCTTGTGATGCAAGGAACTAATGTTTAGCATTGATTGGAAACGAATTGCCAATTTAGTTTGCGATTGGGAAACTATGAAACGACCATGTCACAGAGTGAGATGATTGTCTCATAGTGTCAGACGACCGTCTAGACTACCATATGACTATTTCATGTCTTGTAGGTTGTGAAAATCCAAGATCTTCTGGTCCCTTCCACTCCCACATAGATCCCGAACAGACTGGATACCCTGACCTTGATCCCAACTATAAATAGATGGGTATTGGGGGCTTCCCAGAGAACAACAATAACAGAGACAATTAAGAATCAGTTACTCTGACAATTGTTATACTCTCTGGTTGTGGTAACCAAGCGATCCCAAGTAAGTCCTACCCGACTAGGGAGGGGTAACTATGGGAGAGAACAATTGAGGATCATTATTGTGGGAGAGTAAGTTGGTGACTAGTACACCAACAGGAGGGACAACTCCTTCCTGTCTATTTTAGTTGAATGATAAGAGTTCTATGTAGATTGCTCTAGAGGGAGGATTCCTTTGGGTACCGTTAGGAGGACAAAGTCAACATGTATTCCATGGCGAGACCACGTGAACCCCTACAGAAGTTGTCCTATCCGCTATCTGTGGTGAAGATCATGAGCTGTAGAACCACCGTCCAAGAGAAACTAGAAGACAATTGCAAATACAAAAAATTGTAGTTGTTGGACTTGCTCCAGGTATAGGTATAAAATCATTAAACCATCCTTCCTATTTCATTGTAGTTGACACGATCTTACTGTTATGGAAATATGGATAGATAATTTTTTTTATTTGCGCTGCCTATACTGTGTGCCTGTATTTTCTAACCTCATTCTATGCAGAAATATACTTTTCTTGTAGATAATAAATTTATCGTTCTAACTCATATTTAAACATTAAATTCCGAGTTCAGATGCAAAATATATGGATGATTTGGTGGGACATATAATTCTGAGTACGAGAAACTTGGCCAGCCAGCCGACCTGTATGGAAGGTCAATCAGTTGGTCGATTCTTTAGCCTTTGAGGAAGGATATTTATTTCTCTTCTCAAATTTGAATTATTCCTGTAAAAAAATTTAAAATACATTAATTATCAAATAATTTACTTTAACAAATAAAATCATAAAACAAGTAATATATGTAATAAAATGTGCAAAACTAAACATATAAATTCATCTAAAATGCCCCTAAAATGGGTATGGAAATCACTCATCAAACTACCTAGACCTAATCCTTTGCTTGTCCCCTATAAAGAAAAATAAAAAGGAGATCAAAGAATTGATACTAGGATCCAAGCTTTCCTTTCCCAATTGAGCAAACTTCGTGGCCCCCTTCCACCAAATATGATCAAGTGACCCTAGTCCTTTGAGGTCACACAACCACACTTTGATATCCTCCAATTGGGGCTTGTTCCTCCATTTTCTAGACTCTAGAACCTACGGCGAACTGATTTCATCTCAATGATACTCCTGATCTATCCACACAAATAGAAGGTAGCATAAGTCAGGGTTGTTTGGCTATTTTGGGGAGAATTTTGATAACTCCATTGGGTCTAAAAATGTAGACTGAAGGGGGAGGAAGACATGGCACAAACCCGATTCCCTAGTCTCTAATCTATTCGACTTAAGACCTTGTTTGGGATTCAGCTATTTTATTTGTCTCTCCTCTATTCGGCTCGAGCTTTTTATTTATTTGTCGTTACAATGAGTGCATGTTTTCTTTTGGGCTCATTGCCTCTTTTGTCAATGCCATATCTATATATGAAAATTGAAAAGGAGGAGTATTGATGGAAGGGATGCCATCCCGGACTTAGGGTTTGAAATATGGTGAGAATTTAATTTTTTTATGAATGGTGAAGAGGTAAGAGATGTTGGAAGAAGAGTGAGAGTAAGATTCTGACTTATGCTTCTCCATTTTATTGATGCATAGGAGTCAGATCATCATATTATATCCAATAATTCAATTCATGTAGGGTAAAGAAGTGTTTATGAATTTTGTTGCAAGTCATATTGGAGGTGCATGTGGCTTAACCTTTGTGACTCCTTCTTATCATCATTTCCAAGGGGAAAGAATGCTCAATTGTTGTCATTGGGGCTCAGATATGTTCAAGCATTGTTTGTTCCTTAAAATTTCCTTTTGCACGTGTAGCTCAAGAAAAAGGGGAATAGTTCATTCTTGTATTTCCAATTTTTCATGCATCAATATGACTGACTAGGTAAAGGACATTGCTCACACAAAAGAGAAAAACTAAATAGAAAATAAAAAACAAGATATATGCAAATAAAAGATGGAAAATATAGTTTTAGGATATGAATATGAAACAAAGTTGAGGTGGTGGAGATGATGTACCACCCACCCTCCACCCCCAACTTCCAAATTCTTCCCATCCTTAGGCAGATAGAAGTTAGAGATCGAAGGGAAGAAATTCTTGATGCCTATCTATGTGGCCCAGGCAATTCGAAGAAGGTCCAAGTGAAAGGAATATGAACAATGGATGGTTCCTTGTACATGAGAGATCTATATCGTGACATATGATGTGGTGGTCGTGGTAGCTTGAAATGGTTGTTTGGAAGCTTGAAGTGATGTTTCTTTTCTTGCTACAACCTATGTAATAGGATCCACAAAAACTCCTCTGTTAGTAGAGGTAGTGTAATAGATGTGTTCAGATCTAGATCAAGCAGCACAATGTAGGTGTGGTGTTCATCCGATGGCTTCAAAGCATGCTTCTCCATGAAGAATAAAGGTGGACTTGACATATTTTGAACCAACATTGCCAACCGTGCTAAATCATGTGGAGGATCTGGCTCTAGTTTCTTCTCATCTTCCGAGTTTGCATTTAGAACATGTGTTAGCATATGAGGAATTGTCTCCCCTAAAAAATCACCATGATATATATATTTATGTGGTTGTGCATGCTCTTGGTTTTCAGCCCAATTAATCACCATATCAATGAAAGTAGTGGGCTCCTTCCCAATGTCAAAATGTGGCTTTGACTCTCCACCAGGGATATACTCAACCCACTCTTAAATTCAACAAACTCCTCATATTTGGTTTGCACTTCATGATTTGAAATTGATGTCTTATCATCGGGAATCTCTTTGAATTTGGAAAACTAAATGATGAGATTTTGTTTGAGTCTTCCTGGATAAGGAATATGAGGTTTTTAAATTGATAGTTTATGCTCTTCTCGTAGAATGTAGAGGGTGGCTGGGCCTACAATAGAAGATGTTTCAACACATATGTCTAGGATAGGTGTTGCAGATGACGTGGTTGGATGATTTTCTATAGGTGAGATGATATTGCTACCAACAGTGCGACTCGAGGCCATGACTAGATTGTTTTCTTTGTCATCCTCGACATATTCATCCAGGGTAATCGGTGCAACAACGGGGGATGTAAGAGTGATTACACATTCCCTAACCGCATCACTACGACATTCGACTGCTCTGTATGCTTAGGATTAAATTCCAGTTGGCATGCAATCGTACATGTAGGAGGTTGTTGGGTGGCTTCCAAATGTGCCACTTCAGTCATCAATCTTTCATTCTGACCTTCATGTTCTTATAACTTTTCTTGAAAGTTAGCTAAAATTTTGTGGATAGCATCCATACTCTCATCCACTCCAAATTGAATTTGATATGTATAGTCAAGCACTCTGGTTTAGCCTTTATAATATTGCTGATTGCAGTCTACTTCAAGTCTTCTTTTAATAAGCTCGTCTTGGAGAGTCACCTCGGAACAACCCCATACATCATGGTATATGGAGCCACATTTTGCATATTGTAGACTTTGCTACAGTGCCCACTCCATTATGAATGAATATATGAAAATCAGAAAATTTGAATATTAGGCTCAAGAGAAAAGATGTTTCAATGAGTGAAAATATAAGATTATATATTTTTCTTTTACAGACAGACAAGACAATAAATTACAAGATATAATAAAAAAAAATTAAACCACAAGAAATTTGTAGCACTGAACTAAAAATTACAAAAATAAACTAAAAATTATGAAATCAAACTAAGATAATATACAAGATTAAGAAACACCAAACGTTTCTTTTTCAAAGAATAAAAAACAACAAATTAACAAAATCTACAAGAGGAAATCCTAATTATTCTTAGACTTCTACATTTATATAACTACCCTTGTCCCCGACAATGGTGGGAATTTTTGATGGGGCTCCAAATGTCACACCAAGAAAAATCAGAAAAGAATAACTTCTAGGTTTAACTAAAAGCAGTTCACTAATTCCCCAGTCCAGACGAGCTTCTAAGTTTAACTAAAAGCAGTGAACTAATTCCCCACTTCATATGAGAAAAAAACTTATTGCAGTATACTTAGAGATTGAACCCAAAGGACAACCTTTTTAAGTAGTTATATAGATTCAGAAGTAGTAAGAGTAATATTTATCATGAGTAGTTGAAAGATTGATTAAACTAAATTGTTGTTAAAAGAAACAGAGATTAAATAAATAAATAATAGATAATAAAGAAAACTAAGGCATGAGGTTTTGTTACCCATTTCTCTATAATTATCATAACCAAATCTAATTCTCCAATATTCATTGCTAAATCAAGGCTTAGTTGTCGCACCCTCATGGGATGCAGGTCATCACCTAGTATAAACTTCCTTAGAACCGACCATCCTCGACACCCAAGTTCCCTATCTATACCAACCGTACTCCCCCACTTACGACCGACCATCCTCAGCATGTAATAGATCAAAGTCCAATCACCTCATTATCCCTTGCTAACAACTCAGGGGACAATAAGATCATTCTGGTATTCTAATCATGCTCACATCAACCTCATATCAATGATTATAACATTTATGTAAAACAAGTCATCAATTTGCAAATCAAGGCATCGAGCATAATGATACTTTATTTAGCAACTATATTATCAAGTTTAGATATGAGTTAAGAGAAAATAAGGGTGATTGGAGCTACAACCCATGCCCCATTATAAGGCATCTACTCACTCATGGTGAGGGACTACAACAAAGAGATAGTAGGAACGATGGAGAAGTCCATGACACCTGGTGCAGGATGATCGATCTCTCTGATGCGGCCACCACCTCCTCGTTCCTCACTAGGGTTTGTGTTGCATAATGTGGCTTCTAATCACTGATAATAGACCCTTAGAATGGATGATAAGGGTTTCCTTTTATAGTCTCCTTTCCTCATTGTAGCAAGCGTATACTTGCACATCAAGGATGGTGAGTTGGGATAACTTTGGAAGAGAGCGGCATGAGGGGAAATTCCTAACACTGGATGTTTGGGAGTTTTTTACGACGATCCTTCATTCCATTGCTGTCCGAAAATATACTTTCCTTGTAGACAATAAAATTATATTTCAAAAACATATTTAAACATTAAATTTTGAGTTCAGATGCAAACGATATGGATGTTTTATTGTAACATTTAATTCTGACTGCGGGAAACTTGGCTAGCCAGCCAACCTGTATGGAAAATTAATCAGTTGGTCAATTCTTCATCCTTTGAGGAAGGATATTTACTTCTCTTCTCAAATTTACATTATTCCTACAAATAAAACATCAAAATACATTAATTATCAAATAATTTACTTTAACGACTAAAGTCCTAAAACAAGTGATACATACAATGAAACGTGCAACAATAAAAATAAAAATGCATCTAAAATTCCCTAAAAAGGGTATAAAAATCATTCATCAATGATCAAAGGTGATTGTACTAGTTCCCATGCCACTACAAGTTGTAGTAGAGTAGGAAATAGATCCAGGTGCAAAGACTTCTGCCCAGCTGCCCCCTATGTCGATGTATGGGGAGAGGGGAACCTCCAAGAAACCTTCAACCCATGTCTGTCCCCTACTTTGGAGCATGTTGAGGGTTCTACCCATGCTGACATGTTGAGACCTCTACCTTGGCTTACAGTCACTGCATCGCTTGACTGAGATGGCACTATCAGGTGTTTTGTTCTTCTCTAGATTGCTAGGCCGACAAATTTTAGTCGTGGCTAGACAGACCACTATGGAGGGAAGGACATCGTCATGCTATAGGAAAGACTTTCTACACTGAGGGTTATGGAAGGAGGGACGGTAAAGAGAAGGGTGAAGGTGTCGTTGGCTTATGCATGCCCCCCGTATATATACACATCTACACTGCCATTCTCCCTCATTTCCTTCCTCTTCTTTCTCTTAGTGTACAAGAAAGATGCCAAAAGTCAAGGCCATGTTTAGGAAACCATTAAAACATTTGTCCTCATGCGATTAGGAAAGTGTATGTATTGTTGTCAAAAAAGTTACACATTGAATAGATTCCCAATGTAGGGACACCTATAATCCTGATTTAAATGTCCACTTTACATGGTCGACGCATAAAAACCATAAAGTAAAGAACATAAACATATAGTGCTTTATTGAGTAGTTGAATTCTAGACTATTTCTTCTTTCCTCTCTCTTTGGTATACTCCTCTAAAATTAATTATTCTTAATTCAAGGAAACTCCAAAATACCTTTTCCAAAAGTATAATTGATGTTGGGATTTATTGGGATGGCTTTCCCAAGAAACACTTGCTCATTTATACATCACTTAAAACAATTACCATTATGTTATGGAACGTCCTTTTATCCCAATTTCTAGAATTCTCTTTCTTTTATTGTTATTTTTAAGTTTAAAAAAAACTAACTGAAATACTTCTTGTTTGATGACTCAAACATGGTGTTGCAAATCTTGGGTATATAATTATCCTTTAGTTTTCTAAAACGCCATAAATCCTATTTCTTTGGAAAATTGCATATTATCTTTCATTTCAGTTATCTAATAATTAACAAAGTCACCATTCTTTATTTATCAATGAAGTCTCTCTTTTCTAGAGTATTCCATAGAATTCTATATTTAAAACATTCATTGTGAATGACCTTTAGTAATTTCTTTATTTTTGGATATTTCTCTCTCCCTTATCCCTTCTATCCATTAGTGGATCAACAAAATAATAGAAACCATGAGATTTATAGCAAAGGAAATTTTGTAAAAGAAACCATACTTTTAAAACAAAGCATAACATATTTCTAATATGTCTTTTAAATTGAAATAATTGTATCAATTACATAAATACATGTGAAAAACCAGGTTATAACAAGATATGTCATCAATATTTGGATATACTTTCTTCAAGGTCTCCCACACAGTCTTATAAATTTAGACTCCCTAACTTTCTGATCTACGTTTTCTTTCATGTTGTTCAGCATCACTAAGGAAACCTAGTCACTTTTGGCATTTCAATTGTCTAAAATTGGTTCAGGTGCTCATTTGTGAGGGCATGCTTCTTTTTGTGAGACCCACATTTTACTCAAATGTCATTCACTAGATATGATAGTTGTTACCATCACAGTTTTTATTGATACCAATTGGAATGCTTGTGTTATCCCTATATGAAAGGATATTCTATTTCTATAGATATTGTAAAAGGGAAGGTGGAAGCCTCCTTATATCAAGATGGCTTACAACCTAGATAAAGTGATAATCCCATAGGTGGTATTGGTTTGAGCGAAAGATGTTGTTGCTCACTAAAGGCATTCACACTAGGGAGAGGCTAGACTAGTCACAAAAGGAACAACTTCAAACCCAAAGTTAAATTCACAATAGAAACTTCTTGGAATGCACATAACAATAATAACATCTTCCTATCTAGTTGTGTAGGATCCTTACCCCCTCTAGTACCATGTTGAACGAAAAGAATCTCATATGTATAGAATAAGTGAGAATCAAGAAGTAGTTCCCACTATTTTAGGACTAACTATAGAAATAACTATTAATAAGTATTTGAATATATATATATATTATTATATTATATATCACAATATTCAACTAGAACACCGTCATTTAACACCATAAATTGAAACTATATTTCATTAAACAAAGTGTACCATTATTTATGTTTTAGTGTGCTAATGCTACATACTAAATTGAATTTGTTTTAGAACAAACATACCACAACCTCCAAACAAAACAAAATTGTACATGAAACATATACAAGTTTAGACATCATGAAACAAAATGTTGTCATTAACCAAGAAAATGCACATAAATAAAATATGCTACAAGAATCTTATTACATGCTAAAAACCAAAAGACTTAAAAGACCAATATAAAAACGAATTTAGAAACATTAAGGAAACTCTTCAACATAAAATGAATAGAAAGACTACATAGGATGGGAAACCATTGGAAGGGATCCAAGTTTTACTTAATTGCAACTCCTACTATTGCTCGCGTTTTCACTACCTATGTGCATCCACACATAGTCGTGCATTTAAACATACTAAATTGAATTTATGTTAGAACAAACTTATCACAACTACAAACATAATACAACCATATAGGAAACATTCAAAACTTTGGAGATCGTGACACAACATGAAATGATATCATTATCCAAAAAAATTTGACATAAATAAAACATATCACATGTATCTTATTACATGCTAAAAACCAAAAGACTTATTATTCCAATGTAAAAATGAGTTTAGAAAAATTTAGGAAACTCTTGAACATAACATGAATAGAAAGATCATCTAGGATGGCATCCAACCATAAAGGAATCCAAGTGCAACCCCAATTGCAAGTCCTACTATTGTTGATGCTTTCTCTTTCCTATGTGCATCCACATATAGCCTCACATTCAAGATACTATTATACATGGTGGAGCTGAAAAGATACAAAATAGTAGGTGAACATATTTACTTTTAAAATGATAAAACTCATTTCTTATTATCATGATCAGGGATGTAATTCTATAAAATTTATTATTTATTATTTTGTATGCAAGCATATACTTTTAGAACTGTTCTGGTACACAACATTGTGCACACAAATATAACATGGTCTCCATCCTGTGATGCGACCCACCAAGACCTGGCAATTTTGATATCTAAAAGAATGGAATCCCACTATACAATGTCAGCATACATCTTTTGGTTCCTACAATATAATGTCAACATATAAGTGTTAAAGATCTCCATATGTCTCATAAGCTACAAAACTAGGATAGATCTACATATATTATTCTTGATTCTGGTTAAATTCAGAGTCTACACCCACATAACATTGATATACTTGAACATGATGTAGTTCATGAGTAGACTAATATGATCTTTAACTTAATCATTATTTGTAGGAAAATAGGCTTCAAGTGATACACATAGGGTGATACACTTTTAAGTACTCATTTTCATGAAATGCTTCAAGATTAATTGTACTTATATATTTCATAAGCTGAAAAACTTAATAAAATATATTTAATATCAAGAAATTGGATCACTTACCTTGTTATACTTTAGAACCTTAGTTCCTTCATCCTTCTAGGGTTTTGACCTAGGAATCATAAAATTAACATCTATGCTCCTTTAGAATTAACATGTCCCAGAACTAGTAATTCATAAACTTTTGGCCTTATCTAGTATAAGTGTCGAAGTCTGGATTTAGATGGAAAGATCTTAATGTGTTTAGAATAGATATCATTTAAGCACCATATTAAAATTACTTTATTACATATAAAATGTTACCATGTATTAATGATAATATATAACCACACATGTATATTGCTTTAATTTTTTTTTTAATAAGGACTCTATCATTTCATTACTCAGTATCAAGGTCTGCTACACAAATAACATCGGCCGGAATGGCCTCAACTACATTGTTACAAACTACCCTTCCTTCTACCGCCGCTCTTGCCAAAGCATGGGCAGCATTATTACATGATCTTCTAATAAAAGAAAAAGAGCATGAGCTAAAGGATGCAGCAGTGATCCAAATATCCTCCACGAGTTGCCCAAACAGATCCCTATGATCAAATTCAGAGTTTAAAGCAGAGATTAACATATGAGAATCGGACTCCACCATAATGTCTTGAAATCCCCACATCCTCGCCTGATGCAAAGCTGATCTCATTGCTTCCGTTTCGGCCAACAACACATAGTTGTGTCTGGACAGAACCATCGATGCTACTTCTACAACCCGTCCATCTGAATTTTTGAATATGCTCGCTACTCCTATCCTCCCATCCGATCGCAACGCCGCATCACAATTTATGTATCGTTTGGGAACACGTTTCATCCCGTCGCTCTTCATTTCATCGCTGGCAGGTAATCGGGAGAAAAACGTGCGATGGGTTTCGGGCGTTGGGTCATCGCTCAGTGCATAAAATATAACAGCAGAAGAGCATGTGTAACCGGTGTTTGAAAACAGCTTTTCCCTCCTGCCCGTAACTTCACATCAGCTTTGACCGCTGCCCAGGCAAACGCAGATGCCTTGCCGAACACAGCATTAGTTTCAGCCTCCCTTCATCTAGCTTCTTCCACTTGTGTTGAACCTGTGGGGGAGTAGCATCCATTGCACTCCCAACTTTGTTGTTGAAACTATTGTAGTCAGTTATCAGACCAAGGGACATGTTGATAAGATGAGCGATGGATTTGGCCGTGTTGTTGAAGACAGTATTGTTCTTGTAGCTCCACTTCCACACCCTCCCCGTGAAAGAGCAAGCAAACAAGGTGTGCGAGATCGACTCCCTACCTTCCCCACAAATAAAACCACTATATATACACCGACGTCTAAATCATCCATTGTCGGTTAAATAAAACAACCAACATCTATCTGTGAAGGGCAATCAGACACGGGTATCACTTTTATTTAGTGTCGGTTCCTTAATAAGAATCCGACGCCTAAAATTAACCGTCAAATCCAAAATTTTCAGTGAAAAAAATTACCTCCAAAAATTAACATACAACGTCGGTTTTTAAAAAAGAAACCGACGACTAAAGATTTTCCGCGAGACAGAAATTTCACTAATTTTTATCGTCGGCAGTGTTACAATAACCGACATCATTGTGTTTTCGCGCGCTTAACCGCGAAAATTTTCACCTCCCTTTAGCGTCGGTTTTTATAAGGAAACCGACGACTATGGTCTTAATTCGAGAACATTTATTTTTATCAGCATATAAATATAGACGTCGGTTTTTATATTTGGAACCGACGACTATAATTGAACAATAGTGTCAGTTTTTTGTTGGTAACCGACACTTATAGTTTTTATGATCGGTTGTTAAAAACTGACGTCTATTGTTAACTTAACAGCACCCGCGCGAGCCAGACTCTTCCCCTTCTGTTTCATTCATTTCCGCGATTGAGGGTTTGCTGGTCCGGCGATTCCTCTGCTCCACCGCCGCTCGCTGCTCCTCTGCCTCCGCCTTCGCCTCCGCCGCCGTTTGCTGGTGCTTTGGTCGCCGACGCCGCCGCCACTCGTCGCCTCCAGTCATCGCACCTCTACTTCCGCCTCCGCCGCCTCTGCTTTCGCCAGCCGCCGCCAGATCTCTGGCCGCTTCTCTTCAGGACGGCCGCGACTCCTAGGGCTCT
The DNA here is from genome assembly GCA_963693085.1 of Alisma plantago-aquatica. Lineage (NCBI taxonomy): Eukaryota > Viridiplantae > Streptophyta > Magnoliopsida > Alismatales > Alismataceae > Alisma > Alisma plantago-aquatica. The sequence goes on from OY856409.1 coordinate 1,827,440,243, forward strand.
GCTCCCTGCTCTCCAGGTCGCTGCTCCGTTGTTTTTACTAAATAATAGACACATATAGTCCATTTGCTGGCACGTTTTCAGTGGCGAAAAACGTTTTAGCGTCAGTTAGGATCCGACGCCGAAGGTGTCCCCCTTTAGCGGCGCCCACTTGGGTGTCAATTTGAAACCAACACTAAAGAGCTTAAATAACCGACGCTAAAAGACTTTTATGTAGTAGTGAACACAACCCATATGTGTTGCAATGTCTATCCCACAACCTACCGTTGGTTGCTAGGCTACCCATAGTCACTCTCCACAAAAAGTGAGATAGTTTTGAAGGCCACCTACTGTTCCAAACCAGATCCCAGATCCTCTCCCGCTCTGCAACTCTACACCTCATAAAATCTTCTTTTACCAAATGTCCAAGCTAGTATGCCGATCTCGAAGTAAAAGTACCTGACGTTTCTGGCCACCAATAAACAATATCTTTCGATAATCTTCTATTGATAGGCATAGTTAAAATGTGGTAGCTGACCTCCTCTGGAAAGATAGATTTAATGAGCTCCGAGTCCCAACATGCTTCCTCAGTATTGATCAAATCTTTTACATATCCCCCATCGACTTATCACCTGATAAGAATTCACTAAGGTGTCATGTAAACTGGCTATCCACTTATCCTCCCAGATTTTGATGTTATCCCCATTCCCTACTCTTTAATAGATTCCTTCCAACAACACTATTTTGGCTCCCCAGATGCTACACCATGTGAAACTAGGATTATGTCCTCTCGTTTCCTCAAGAATAGAAGATCTCAGAAAGTATCTCGCTTTAAAAACTTTGTAATCCAGTGACTCCTTTCTGGTAAGCAATCTCCATAATTATTTTGCAAGCATGGCCTAGTTAAAGTCATGCATGTCTCGCAGTCCCAATCCTCCTACCCTCTTTGGTTTGCACAGATTTGTCCAACTGAGCATGGAGATCTCCCTCTCTCCTTCCTTTGCTCCCCACCAAAACCTTACAATATAGCTGTGAATTTCATCTAAGAGTCCAGATGGAAGCTGGAAAATATTCATTGAAAAACACTAGAGGGGGGGTGAATAGAGTTTTATAGTAATTTTAACAATTATTAAACTCAAGCAACCACAATTGAAAAGGAAGAAGGAGACAAGTGTTTAGAGTGGTTCCAATCTTAGCAAATTCTAAGATTGTCAGTCCACTACCTGGTTGCTTACCCAACCGGGATTTTGAAAGTATTTATTTTATTACCTTCTCAAGGATTTATACAAAATACAATACTTTCCTTACACCCCTTGAACAACCTTCACTTGAAGTAGATGCATCAACTTAAGGTAGCCTTCTTGAAGTAACTCCAAGCTCCCCCTTGAAGTAGCCTTCCTCTCTAGAAGTAACCTCCTGTTGCACCAGCCTTCTTGAAGTAGCTCAAGGTCTCCTTCTTCACCAAGAAGATCTCCACCCTCTCCAATCCCCAGCCTCCAACCTAGGAGTAGCAAGGAGAGTACAAATAATAGAGAACAAGAAAGAAAAAGGAAATTACAACTTATCCTTTTGTAGCCCAAGGCTTGATTTGCCTACATCAAGCGTGTAGATCTCCTAACCAAAGTGTATGGACTTGTAATTGCAGTGGATAGGAGATGCTAGCCTATAGGACACGAATTTAGAGCTAAGGAAAGAAGTAACCAATTGTCACAATGCTCAATTTGCTCACAAACAGATTGCAAATGTAATTTCTTGCTCAAAGAGTACTCAAGTGTGTAAAAGGTATGTTTGAGTGTCCTATGGCTTGTCCTATTTATAGGAATGACCTATGGATGCTTAAGGACGTTCTAGACAAGTTCTAGGGGTTTCTAAGTACTTAACTAGCCGTTAGGTACAAGTTTGGTGCTTTAGCAACGACTAATTAATTTACTCTGCAGTTGCTGTCAGAGTTCATCTCGGTCGAGGAATGATCGACCGAGACACCTACTCGGTCGAAGGTTTGTCGACCGACAGGCTCTCTGGATCATGTGTATTGTAACGTTTATCTCCAACTGCCAACTACCTTGTCAGTTGTGTCTAACGGCTACTCTGGGTCTTTCTCAGTCGAGAAGATTGTCAACCGAGAGTGTCTCGGTCGAGGAGTTGGTCGACCGAGATTGACCCTGTTTTAATGTTTCAATTTAGGCACTAATTATATGTATGAGTGTGCATATGTGATCCTATTTGAAGGGGATGACTTATCTAAATGTGGTGTTTAGCTAGGGAAGATCTAACGCTTGATTTACATGAAATCTAAGTACTTGTACATTATATATTTGTACAAGTTTTTACAAAGCGATTACATTTCATGAAAATACAAACATATAAGCATATGGATTTCCCTAGTTGCTTTGTCATCCACCTTAATCCTGCAACACTCAAGTAGCTCGTTAGATCAATAAGAATGAAATGTTTGTCATTATCAAAACAAAGGGATTTATAGATGTCCATTTAGCCAACAATCTCCCCCTTTTTGAAGATGACAAACATTTCCAAAATATAATAAAGGAACTATAAAATGAATGAGTTTCATACCTGAAGATTGCCTTTTGTAGCCATTCTTGTTTTGCAAGTGAGTGCTTGGCCTTTTTCATTATAAAACTTATTTAACTTATTTATTATATTCTTTTCTCCCCCTTTGTCATTTCAAAAAGATATCCAAGTTGAATATTTGATATTACTTCTCCCCCTTAATTTTGTACTATGCTCCCCCTTAGATAGATATCCCAAATGCTTTGCAATAGATGTCAATTTAGCCATAACTTTAAATTTTAGGTATTTGCAAAGATTTCATCCTTTTTGATTTATTTCACAATATTAGGACAATTTTGTGATCATTAACTGTTTTTTTTAATCACAATTTTTATATATATAAAATGATATTCAAATACGTATTGTGTCAAACTTATTTTAGGTCGACTTTGACTACGACCATAGCGCCCCTTGGTCGAATTTTATTTCAACCAAGAGGCAAAAATTGCAGATTTTCAATTCAAGCACTCATATGTGAAGTATCAATTTTGAAGTATGTTAAGTGATACTTAATATGAAAGGATCTTTGCGATTAACATCTCATGTCAAAAAAAATGCCAATTGAGAAAATTTTTCACCTTATGTGTTGCAAGCCTTAAAGTTCTTTTTCTAAGTAACAAATCCCCAATGAATCATTTTTCTTGCCTATGTCTCATCAAGGATCCACGCATACAATAATCATCACCTATTTGTTCTATGCAACATAGCATCATCTTTATGAGCTGAATAATAAAGTAGTGAAAGCATATCCATGATATAATGATAAAACAATAAAATGATAATTCCATGAAATACAGTGATTGTGATCATTTAAACTAAATGTCATAACGCATGATTTCTATATAGATAGACCAGAAGATGCTTAAAAAATCATGTAAAACATTATAAAATAGTGATTTCTAAACATGATTTTCAGTTTTACCTTATTTAGAGGATCAATCGAAATGATATCATTTATATTCAAAAATGATCTTTCACTTGTTTTGCATGTAAAACAGTCATTAACAGCAAATAGATAGCCACTAGATTTAGCAACTTTACTACAGACTGAAATCAGTGACCAGATCGGTCGACGATTTCTCGACCGACTGACTGCTCGGTCGAGGTTTTTTTCAATCGACAAGGTTTTTGTTTTATCTACAGAACTATTTATTGATTTCAAGTATTATGCAAATTGATTTCAAGTAAAATATAGACTATATTTAATTTAATTATGCAATATAAAAATCAGTTTTAGTTGAGATAAGACATATGAATATCAAAGTAACATTTAGATCAAATCTCAACTAAAACTCTTTAAGTTTTGAGGACCTTAATTGAGATAAATTTTCAAGTTAGAAATCATTTTATTATCTCTTTATGTTAAGTTGAGATAGACATAAAGATATGCAATTTAAAGTCTTCGGTCATATCTCAACTTAGTCTAATCAATTTAATTTGGGGGTTTTGGAACCCATACCAATTCAACATCCTTTTTCTTGTATGGGCATGAAAAAGAGTAGTGTCCAAGACGTAAGCAATAATGGCAACATATAGAATCAACCTCATATCTCTTTCTATGGTTGTGTTCTGTGTTGCCTTTAGGTACATATATAGATTGATGTGCTTGTGTCTTTCTCCAACTAGGTTGTTGATAGGATTTCCCCTTAGGCTTGTAACCTAGTCCTCTTCTCCCAATTTGATGATAGGGATTATCTAAGATTTGATCAAGAATGCCATTATTGTTTAAACTACTAACTTTTTGTTGTAACTTGGAAATCTCATCCATTCTTTTCTTGATATCTAGTTTTGCTTGATCTAGGTTAGATGATAATGAATTTCTTTCTTTGACAATAGAATCATAATCCAGATGAGTGCATAAGATGGGTTGTTTTTGAAGATCGTTCACTTGAGTTTGCAAATTAATCTTTTCTAAAGAAAGTAGATTGCAATTTGCCTCTATAGATTTGATCTTAATATCATGATCTTCAATGATCTTTTTAAGATCTTCATTTTCAGATGTAATAGCAAGAAGCTTGGCATGTAATTCATCATTTGCTTTATTGGATTTCTTTAGTTTCTTCTTACACTCAACATATTTATTATGTGTCTCTTCAAGACTAGCAACTAGTTCTTCTTTAGATAAATCAAAAAGACTTACCTCTTCTTCTTCTTCACTAGTTGTAGCAATAAGACAATCCTTGTGTTCATCTTCCGTCTTTGATCTCCATGGGCAGCTAGTTGTTGTGTGTCTTGTTCCTATGCACCAATTGCAACATGTTGTAGATTTGACCAAGCAGCACCTTTTGTTGTGGTTGTAATCACCATTACCCTCCATTCTTCAAGACCTTATTAGGGTTCCTTGAAGCCCGCTCTGATACCAATTGAAAAACACTAGAGGGGGGGGTGAATAGAGTTTTATAGTAATTTTAACAATTATTAAACTCAAGCAACCACAATTGAAAAGGAAGAAGGAGACAAGTGTTTAGAGTGGTTCCAATCTTAGCAAATACTAAGATTGTCGGTCCACTACCCGGTTGCTTACCCAACTGGGATTTTGAAAGTATTTATTTTATTACCTTCTCAAGGATTTATACAAAATACAATACTTTCCTTACACCCCTTGAACATCCTTCACTTGAAGTAGATGCACCAACTTAAGGTAGCCTTCTTGAAGTAACTCCAAGCTCCCCCTTGAAGTAGCCTTCCTCTCTAGAAGTAACCTCCCGTTGCACCAGCCTTCTTGAAGTAGCTCAAGGTCTCCTTCTTCACCAAGAAGATCTCCACCCTCTCCAATCCGCAGCCTCCAACCTAGGAGTAGCAAGGAGAGTACAAATAATAGAGAACAAGAAAGAAAAAGGAAATTACAACTTATCCTTTTGTAGCCCAAGGCTTGATTTGCCTAGATCAAGCGTGTTGATCTCCTAATCAAAGTGTATGGACTTGTAATTGCAGTGGATAGGAGATGCTATCCTATAGGACACGAATTTAGAGCTAAGGAAAGAAGTAACCAATTGTCACAATGCTCAATTTGCTCACAAACAGATTGCAAATGTAATTTCTTGCTCAAAGAGTACTCAAGTGTGTAAGAGGTATGTTTGAGTGTCCTATGGCTTGTCCTATTTATAGGAATGGCCTATGGATGCTTAAGGACGTTCTAGACAAGTTCTAGGGGTTTCTAAGTGCTTAACTAGCCGTTAGGTACAAGTTTGTTGCTTTAGCAACGGCTAATTAATTTACTCTGCAGTTGCTGTCAGAGTTCATCTCGGTCGAGGAATGATCGACCGAGACACCTACTCGGTCGAAGGTTTGTCGACCGAAAGGCTCTCTGGATCATGTGTATTGCAACGTTTATCTCCAACTGCCAACTACCTTGTCAGTTGTGTCTAACGGCTACTCTGGGTCTTTCTCGGTCGAGAAGATTGTCGACTGAGAGTGTCTCGGTCGAGGAGTTGGTCGACCGAGATTGACCCTGTTTTAATGTTTCAATTTAGGCACTAATTATATGTATGAGTGTGCATATGTGATCCTATTTGAAGGGGATGACTTATCTAAATGTGGTGTTTAGCTAGGGAAGATCTAACGCTTGATTTACATGAAATCTAAGTACTTGTACATTATATATTTGTACAAGTTTTTACAAAGCGATTACATTTCATGAAAATACAAACATATAAGCATATGGATTTCCCTAGTTGCTTTGTCATCCACCTTAATCCTGCAACACTCAAGTAGCTCGTTAGATCAATAAGAATGAAATGTTTGTCATTATCAAAACAAAGGGATTTATAGATGTCCATTTAGCCAACATTCATCACATACATTGGAATAGCTTGCGCTACAACTTTTATGAGGACTTCCTTCCCCGACTTTGATAGGAATTTCTCCTTCCACCCTTGTAACCTCTTCCATATTCACTCTTTTATGAAGCTAAAACATTGTTTTTTGGACCTTTCCACAAGGTACTTATTATGTCTATCTACCTCACTGACCTAAAGTAAATCTATCAACTCTTGTCTTCTTGTATGAGCTATCCCTTTACTAAAAGAAACCTTCATCTTGGATAGATTAATTCTTTGTCTTGATGCCTGTTCGTACTGGATAACTATGTTAACTAAATTCAGACATTCATTCGGTGTTGCTCTTACAAAGAGGATGTATCATCTACAAAGAAAAGGTGAGAAATCATCGGTCCTCCCTTGCTGACTTTAACACCATGGATAAGCTTTTCAAGTGAGGTTGTACTAAGTAATGTGGAAAAAGCATCGACATATAAAATAAATACATAGGGAGAGAGAGAGTCACCCTGTCGCAGGCCGTAGGTTGGAACTATCTTCATAGAGAGGTTTCCATTGATGGCAAATGAGAAGTTGACAGATGAGACACACTCCATAAATTTTTTCCTCCACTTGCCACCAAATCCCATATTTTCCTGGACAAAGTCAAGAAACTTCCATTCCACCCTATTATAAACTTTGGACATATCAAGCTTTAAAGCTATTGTCCCTTTCTTCTTCTTGGATTCATTTTTCATCTTGTGGAACACTTCATATGTGACCAAAACATTATTTGTAATCATTCTTCCCGGGATGAAGGAACTTTGGTTTTCTGTAATGGTCGTGTCCATCATCGGTTTTAACCTGTTTGCCAGCACCTTAGATGCTATTTTGTAGATGACGTTACACAGACAAATATGCCTATATTCAGATATGTTGCTTGACATCTCTACCCTTGGGATCATCACTACCAAGGTAGAGTTAGTCTCCTCAATATCCACATCTCCCTTCCACCATTCTTTGATATAGTTTGCTACATCCTTGCCAATAACGTGCCAAAATTTTATTCGCTGACGCTGCCTTCATAGACAATATGGCAGGTATAGGAGTCCACACTGTCACCATCTCCGGCAAGAGCAAGCAAGGAGAAGGCCACTGCATGGCGGCTGACTGTGCGCTACATGCGGAAATACAAGCTATCTTACAAGCGGCGATGATCGCTAGTCAGCTCCCGTCCAGGACGGCAGTCATTCTATCTGACTGTGCCACTATGGTGGCGATCTTCAATTCTGGACAGCTCTTTCTGAAATTTATGCCTTATGTGGAGAGGTTCCGCCAGTTGACCTCTCCCCTTTCACCTTGTAGAGTGGCCTTGTTACCAAGGACACTCAACAAGGTAGCGGATAGCATTGCTAAGACCGCTCTGCAAAACCTTGCTACAGGTTCCATTTCCATTCTGGGAATGTCGGAACCATCTACTACTTTATTTCTGTCGTTTACTTCTGTTAAGCCACCATGGCTAGATTCACCTGTAGACATTGATTTGGATTTGTTTAGGCCTGCTAGAGAGAGCGGGATGAATACATAATCTCTCTTTTTCCCAAAAAAAACCGTCTGAACCGGGATCCTTATATGGATGCATCTACTTTATGGCCATAAGAATCTCCACCTTAGAAATATCCTTCTCTATATGCTCATTCATCTGTACGTCAACTCTCTATTGTAGACCTCTAGTTGCCGCTTCAAAATTACTCGGTCAACTAAATGTAAATAGGTCAGAATTTTTTTTTAGAATTATCTCCTCTATCTCCCCCTCTTTAGTCTTCGTCAACCCATGCTCCTCGGTAAGGCCGTTGATCTGGTTCCTCCTCTTTCTGTGTGATGCTTTGTGGTCAAAATAACTAGTGTTTTTGTCCCCTGATCTCATCTCGTTCACTGTGGCTCTATCAAACCAGTATTTGTCGTACTTTCTATGCCAAAATTGAAGGTTCTCTGCTAGTTCTCCACACCTGGTCAACACATTATTGTCTAGTGGCTTTCTTTGTTCTTCTTCCAAGAGATGCTCAGCTTCCATAATCTTTTTCTTCACATTGCCAAAGAACTCATGTGCCCACTTAGAGAGTTTTTCTCCACAAGCTTCCAACTTAGATGGGAGGTCACCCCTCCAGTTGCCTTCCTAGAAATTTTTTATAGTGTTCAGGCATCCCTCCTCATCATCCCACATAGGTTCAAACATAAAGAACTTTTCTCTCCTCTTCTTTTTCATCTCCCTCTTTTCATCTGAGATAACAATAGGCGAATGGTCTGACTCGTACCTTGGTAGGTGGAACACCTTATAGTAAGAGAACATGACTCTCCAACTCACTATAGCAAGAGCCCTATCCAGCCTCTCGTGAACCAAAGTTTCCATAGAAAGTCCTCTCTCCCAAGAAAATGGGCATCCTGAATGACCAATGTCCATCAACGAGAAGTCATCTATAGCATTCCTGAAATCTTGCATCCATCTCTCAGGCCTTGGTGGTCCTCCTGGCTTTTTTTTCATTTGATACAATTTGGTTGAAGTCTCCAAAAAGAATCATCAGCATCTCACATCTACATTTCAGTTGTCGCATCAGGTCCCAAGTTTTTTCTTTTTCTCTCTGTTCTGACCATCCATAAATCCTAACTGTTGTCCACTGTTGGTTTCCTTCCTCCTCTCTCACCACGCACTCGATGTCATGTTGTGAGAAACTTTTTACTTCTACTTGTGCATTTTTCCACCACATTCCCAGTCTGCATGATCTCCCCTCACTAGAGATACATAATCCATCAACAAAACCGCAATATCGTTTGACCTTCTCCTTTCTAGTGTCAACAACTTTGGTTTTCGACATAAAAACCAAGTTGGGGCTCTCACTCCAGCACCAATGACTGGAGAGCCTTCTGCATGTCGGGTTTGCCCAAACCCTGACAGTTCTAGCTTAATATTTTCATTGTTATTCATGGGTTTGGTCCATACCAGTACCCGCTACTTTAAAAGGAGAGACACCCACTTGTTGGACCTGGTCCTCCATCCGAACTCCTTATTTCTTGAGCACGAAAATCCTTCCCAAATCATCATCTAGTTCCATGATATCATTGATGTCTTCTCTCTCCCTTTTCCCTTTGCCTGTGTGTTGCACTTCTCCCCCTATATTTTCCCCCATTACAACTGCTTCACTTGCCACTCTTGTGATTATCATCAGTTTCTTCCTTCTCAGCTCCTGTCTCTAGTTTTTCCCTTCCCCGATGACCATATCTTAGCTTTTAATTTATGTCCCCATGTCTTCCTTTTGTCCAAAGGATATCCATTATCGAATAACAAAGGGATACCTCCAGGTCTCTGTTGATTTTCTAACTAATCGTTCCTCTGATCAACCATTTCTCTAAGAGACTCATTCAAGGTGTCATACACTCGTTGAACAGGCATGGTGTCGTTCCCCCTCCTCTCATCAAGCACCATAGTTGCTTCCTTGCTTTATCCGACCTTCTCAACTACTGGACTATGTCCCTCATTTGGATTCGACTTGCTTCCCCCCCTCTCTGCACATGAAGTACTGCTCCCATCCCTGAGCTATCAGTTTCGGGACTTCCCTCTTGTTCTCCTCCATGCTCTACTCTGATCACTGCATTTGGGCCCTCTTTCCTTCTGTATGAACATTGCTTTTCCTTGGAACTCAGATCAGAAGTCGTAGAATCAGTGACACCCTCGTGGTTTCAGTGTTGTTCTTCCTCTTATGTTATCAAATTTTGGGCCCCTCTATCTTTAGAAGCGTTGACTCCTACTTCTTGGGTACCCTGTAATAGGACTTGGCTCTTCTTATCTCTTCTCTGTGTAGCGTTCTCATTCACACAAACTTTCCTAACCCATTTTACATGAAAGATTAAGTTTCATTTTGCATATCCTGCCCCGTAGATCTCTTCGCTCACCGACACCCTTGGCTTTCTGGGAGACGCCCTTAGCCAGGCTCCCCATCCTCATTGCTACTCATCGTCCTCCTCTTCAAGTGCACAATCTCAATCAACATGGTCTAGCTTCCCACACAGATAGCAAAATTTTGGTAACCTTTTATACTTAATGTCTAGTGCCTCCACTCTGCCCTTGCTATCCTGAAATTTCAAAGATCTTCTTAGCAGTTTGGAAACGTCAATTCCCAGTCAAACTCACATTGAAGCTTCCCAACCAATCTCATCACGATATATGTCAATTAATCTGCCAATCCTAATCGTAATGGAACAAACAGTTTCCTCCGATCTGTGCCCTAATGGGAGTCCATATATCCTTGCCCATATCAGGGATTCTTGGAAAACAATTTGGCCTGGAATGTCGGTAGCATCCACTTCCTTAACTAACAGAAGTATGTTATCAAAGTGCCATGGTCCGCCCTCTATCACCTTCTTCGTATCTTTCCAGTGGAAAAATTAAATAACGAACACCATTGAGTTGATCCGCTTGAAGATAACATTGCTCCTTAGTGACCGCACCAGAGTTAGGGTTCTCTTCATAGCCGCAAAGTTGTATGATATGTCTGTCAGGAGCCCCACTTCTAGGGCAATGTTTGCATGATCCTCTTCCTTATCGGTAGCCCTTACCGGTAGATCAAAGATCTCTTCTTCTTCGTCGACGATCCCCATCCATGCACATCTGTCAAATAGGTCATCGGCCATCTCTGAGAAAACCACATCCACAAAGAACAACCACCCTTGAACCTACAAGGAAAAAGCACCACTATGACAATGGAAAGATCCACATGGGAGAAGGACGATGCTCACCACCGAAACCCTAATCACCTAGGCAGTTAGAGGGCCGGAGGAAACAAATTCTCTCTAAATGATGATTATGAATAGTTATGTATATTGCTTTCATGCATTAAGGATATGTCAAAAATTCAAACATTATCAACTATGGATATAAGATTGATCTCATTGTCCTTGTATAATGTCAACCATATGCTAAGGAAGTTAAAATCAACCCCATAAATTTTGTATGTAGAAAGAAACCTTATTTTTTACATAGTTATTGATGTATATTACTCATTAGATTTAGATATCCATAGTATCAAAAAAGTTATATGGGACATTGATGACGTTCCATATTCATTATCTAAAAAATTACAAATCCTATGAAAAATACTTAGGAAATTTGAAGATTTCTTCACATTAAAAGTTCCCAAAATACTCACAACGGGTTCTATCATAAACACCATCTAAACCTATTATTCCTAAGACTAGGCTTCATGTTATGGCTGACTTTATTTATATCAAACTTTTGTAAAATGTTCATAATGTTTACAAGACAAGTGATATATGAAACCTTGTTTCATCAAACTCATAAATTTTTTGGTAAAAAAGTGACAATTTATAAAATATCTTAGATGTTTTGTAGTTAGCTAATAGACTCAAAATTCTATCCACTGATACCCTACATGTTACGTTTGGACCTGTTGTTTGTGAGAAATAATTAATTGAAGTTGTAAATGTATCAAGGTCTTTAGATTGTTGATTGAAGATTTGGTGGTAGTGATATTTTGACCACTTCACTAAAGGGTGCATGTTCGGACCTTAGGAAGTTGTTGGAGCAAATACTTCATTCTAATATACTCAATAGCCTGTGCGTAAGGTGGAAAATCACTACCCATGTTGCATCACCATTAATGAACTACCACATCCCTCATATGCTGATATTAGAGTGTCTTCATCTTGATTTAACATTTCCAACATATGCCTCCCCTAAGATGGGACAACACAAAATCTTCCTTCCCTCAACTTTCGTTGAGTGTTTCCAAACTCAAGAAGCCTAGTGCAGCCATAGGGATGGGGTTTGTTTTGATCTCTCTCTCTCTCTCAAACTTTCAGAAGGAAAGAATGTATTCAATATGAATAACTTAGGGAACCTATTTTACTAGTTTAAATAATTCCATGTGCTATAGATCTTTTTCGAGATCTCCAAACATCATTGTGTTGGCTTCTAGTATGTGGAAGACCGGTCGACCTTCCCAGACATGTTGATTGCTTGGTAGTTGGGTCCTCTTTCAACAATTATTTAACCTCTAAAATGTGGTTTTTATTATGGGGATATATTGAAAAGGAATAATAGCATTACTAGTCCTAAAAGTTTGGGATAATAACATATTATCTTCATATGCAAAAAGAAAATTTAGAAGTACCTTAACAATGAGGATTTTATAGAAACTAGATTATAAAACCTAACATCTAACTGAGAACTTCTTGAGATCTAATATGGTCTATATCTATTCAAAATTTAGCTAGTTTGGCTTGCAATGTAATGCTCAAACTATATCAAATTAGATTATGCTGACCCCTCTATAATACATCTAAATAAATTGGGCCTTCAACTGTCCATCTATAATTGTATTCCTGATGTTGGTGTGATAGATGATGATAAAAATATGTTGCATGATTCTCATCCTAATATATAAGAACAGACATATGTGAACCTATTGGGGGTATGCATGTATATCATTGACATTTGGTCAATTGGTTCCACTGAAAAATTCACCAAATTTCTACGACGAGTGTGTAAAACCAAAACTAGAATCACAAGCACATAGAGAGAAAATATCATATTGAATGTGGAAAACCCTCATTGTGTATGAGGGAAAACCATGGGGTCAGGACTTGCAAATCCTCTATGAAGCAAAGATATACTATCTTACCCATATTTTGAACCCAAACCCAAATAATATAACTAGAGGGAGATACATAAATATATCAATTTAGTGAATGTCCTTACAACTACAAGGCATCATAAATTTCTAAATAGACGCTCTCTACCCAAAGTGAAATAGTGGTAATAAGCCTAAAGAATACAACTGGCCATCCATCCTTGCTTCCTTTTTTCTTCCCTTTCTTTTTCTCTCCTCTTATACTTTGATTTTTCTTCCAATCACAAATGATGAAAAACAATTGACAATGACAACTTGTATTCCTTTTCCTATGTCTTTCATTTCCTATTTCTAGGTGGCTACAAGGCAACCAAGATTTGTAGTATCGTGTTGCAGTACATCAAAACATTCCCTAATGGTCTTGATTTTCTTGTCCCAAATGGGTTGTATCACACAAGTCCAATAATTTACCCCCCATCCCAAAGGGAAATTATCGTCAAACAATCATAATTGGGAATTTTTCCTCTGTTCTCTTTACATAGATCCAACTTGTTTTGTGTCACCACCTTGATCATCATGTCAGATGCATTCTTCTCAATATGTATCTTGTTTAGTGTAAAAAACTTCTTGTAAATCACATCATAAAGAAAATAATGTCTCACATCAATGTTCTTTATCTGTGCATGATACACTTCCTCAAATTAGTAACACTCTGACTTTATCACAAAACATAGTCTGGTCAGCATGATTCACGTCCATCTCCCCTAGAAATCTCTCAACCAAAAGCATCAATTTTCCTACCTCTAAACTCTGCAACATACTCTATCATTGTTGTAGAAAGTGCAACACATGCTAGCAACATGCACTACCAAGATATGGCTCCCCTCCAAAGTGAACATAAACCAAAAAATTTAATATCACCTACCATTTCAACATAAATTAAGATTTTAGAATTAGTATGGAATCACCTAGAGTAAACACATGTTACTGTTGCATCATAAATATCTAATGATCCAATTGACCACCTGCTAGTGATCTTTCCCAATGTTTGAGAGAAACCTACTCAGAAAACCAACCAAATGAGCAATATTAGAACAAGTACACACCATTCTGTACATCAAACTCCTCACAATAGAAGAATTGGGAATCTTGGCCATCTCCTCCTTCTCCTCATTAGTAGATTGGCATGACTTCTTACTTAGCTTGAAACAACATGATAGTGAAATACTCACGACATTGGATTTTCTCATGTTGAATTACACAAGAATATTTTGATAGTAACTCTAATATGACATCCGTAACATGCATTGCTTCCTATGGCGTGTTGTGCTATCCCTAAATAATTCCTTTCAAAGGCTTTTCAAAGCCCTATATTTGTTTTTCTAATCAAAATAACATCATGTCGCATATCAACATGTCATCCACATAGAGGAGCAATATAATGAACTTGACACTAGGAAACCTCCTTATGTAGATGCTTGGATCTACACTTGTGTTCTTGTACCAATGACTTTGCATCAAATAATCAAGCTTATTGTCTCTAATACCTCTATTGATATCATCTTTCTTCATCATGTAGACCCGCTTGTTCTTTGATGCTCTCCAGTCCTTGGGAAGAACCACAAGCTCATAGGAATCATTATTCTATAACAAAGTCATCTCCTCCTTGTCTCTTAATGTCATTGTGCTCTATCTCTATGAGTATGTGACTCCTTAAATTTCTATGTATCCCCCTTACAAGTAACTAAAATTTACAAAGATGCACAAAAAATGGATGAAGGATGATGAACTCTGTCAGACCTCCTCAACTACTACCCTGAGGAGTCTACTAGTGATGCTATTGCTCCCCATAGCTAATAGTCTCTAATCGAGTCTCTGAATCAATCAAACACACATCTAGAATAAGACCATTCAATGTGTTATCACTTTACCACTAAGGGGTATCTTGCTCCTCTTCTTGTTATCTAAAGATTATGATTGCAAAAAAAGTTGAAGCATCCTCATACTCATTATCGAAAGAACTATCACTCGATCTTGTGACCTCTTCATCATGACTCTCAGGCTCTGTCACTATCTCACTCTAAAAAAATATCACATCTATGTGTCTGCTCATGATCTTTATCACTAGATCCCATAACCTATATCTGTGTTGTTGATTCATAGCTAAAAAAGATACATGGCACCACTTTACCATTGTGAGTTTGCTATTTTTATAAGGAGTGTGTGCATATGCCCTATGCCCAAATAGTCACAGATGAGATTTGGATTCATCCTTGCATGTGCATACCTTCTCATGTATGTGAAATCCCAAAGGAACTGATGGAGGTCGATTAACCAAATAGCATGAAGTACTTGTTGACTCTCCCCAAAGTATCTTTGACAACTTCACAATCTCAACATGCATCTAATTTTCTCAACAATGGTATGGTTCATCCTCTCAGATGTACCATTATATTATGGTGTGTTAGGCTCTGTCATGTTATGCTGTAAATCGTACTATGCGTAGTACGGATAGAACCGCTTATAGGTGTACTCTCCCCCATTTTGCTTCCTCAAGCACTTCAACTTTATTTGCCTCTTTCTCCACAATGGCATGAAATTTTTGAAACTAATGAATTATTTGATCATTGTTCTTTAATAAGTAGACCCACACGTTCTTGGATGCATCATCGATGAATGCGACAAAATACCTATTATCACCAAGTGAAGCCACCTCAAATGGACCTTAGACATTTGAATGAACCAACTACAAAATATTTGTCTTCACCTTTGATTTTTTCTTGAAGGAAAGTTATTGATGCATGTATGACATGAAACAGATGAATTGAGATTGGTGCGCTTGCCATAAACAATCAAACTCTTATTTGAAATTTTTAGAAATTTCTTCTCTTTCATGTACCCCCAACATCAGTTGCACAAATCTACATGTGATCCTCGACTGAAGGTATGTCACTTTTGAGCACTCTCAACAAGGTCTTGTAATGTACAATACAACTTACAACATAAAACAATCATACACCTCTTGTCAATCTTACATTTACGTCCACCAAAGTCAAGATGATATACTTCTCTATCAGAAAAAGAACAATACATAAAACTCATTAGTAAATCAATAATATGATGAGCTTCCTTGAGCGTAACTGTGTAATGAACACCTGTGTAAACAAAGATGTCTATAATCCTGACAATTCTAGAAAAGCTTGTATTTCCCATCTTCACCCCATCGAAGTCTCCACTCCTACTTGTAGTATAGAACTCTATACTTGGTGGCGTGTGATAAGAAGATGTAGTATCCACCATCCACTTAAAATCATCCTTATCATTGTGTAGGCACTGCTCAACATCACCACTGTTCCTATCATTTGAAATTATTTTTGTAGTGTAGTCATCATCCTTGTTGTCCTTGGCTTCAAACTCATGTTTCCTTTTACAGACCTTGAAATATTTCTTTACGTGACCCAACTTGACACAAAGGAAGAATGTTATTCTCTTCATCTTGGATCTACCATGGGTCTTCCCGTGGTTTAGAGACTCATCATAACTCAGAGATCTGCCACACTCTCTTGCTCTGTGAGTGCTCTTGCCCTCGATGAAGTGTACCTCTGACTTGCTATCGCATGAACCTTTTCATTGATTCTCTTCATTTAGTAAACTGCTTTTCACCTTATAAAGTGTCAGTTGTCCTTCATGTACACAATTACAACTCTCACATCAAGCATCTTCTAGCTGTCAGGTAGTGATTGGAGAAATTGTAGAGTCAGGGGTTCAACAACCATCATCATTGACTGCAACTCATTGGAAAAGGCTATGAAATTCATTCTTGTGTTCGGCATGCTAGTACCATCCCCTTATTCAGGATGACCAACTTCTTGTCAAGAATTTAATTGTAGTAGTCTTTTGCTCATACAATTTTATATGCTTTTTCACATATATTTGGTATTGATATCCTCTAAAATGTGGTGGAACACAGAACGATCAAGCCACTTTCATACTTTTTCCACCGTCTTCTTGATTAATTTTGTTCAATTTATATGGCACATATTCTCTGACTTTTATCTTACTATCAAATTGTACAAGCCATTGTAATACAAAATATCTTTCATCTTGAGTTTTCAAATCTGTCTATTTCTACTAATCAATTTTATCATCGTTGTATCATTGCCCTTCCGTATGCTTGATCTATATCTACACCCTTCACTCTGATACTACTTGTTGAGGAATATGTAGGTAAATTATTATGTTGTGATCAATTGAGATGCGATGAAAAATTGAAGAAAGTGTTACGACCAACGCGTAAATGGAAAAATAGAACCATATAGAGAGAACACTAGTGAAAAACCATCACAGATAAAAAAAACCATCGCTCTGCTACGCACATTTCTCCAGCGTTTGCGACAACTACAATATGGCATAATGATGAAACATAGACTTCTAAATAAACTCCTTCAGAGAGGTGCAAACTACAATTTGGACGGCCAATCCTTTTTATAGGACAAACCTCAAAGAGCGAAAGTTAAAATCTACATATGTTGTTGATGACATCATACCAAATCTATTTATGATATTTTGGATGCGCCGTAAGAGAGATACTAAATCATTACCTAGTACTCCAAATATATCACAAATATGAGGAAAGATCACGGGGTCAAGACAAACAAATCCTCTATAATCAAAGATACAATATTTTTCTCGAGTTTTGCCTCCGAACTCAAGAAACAGAACCTGCTAGAATACAGAGAAATATTGATGTAGAGAGATGTCCTTACAACAATACCACACTATATTTTTTTGGAAAACACCCTCTACCCAAAGTGTAACAACGAAAAACAACCCGCATACAAATCCCCTTTAAACCAAGGATACAATATCTTCTTCGAGTTTTGTTACTATACTCGAGAACAACCTGAGAGAAATACTGAAAAATATTGTTATAGAGAGATGTCCTTACAATAACACAGCACCAAAACTTTTTAGATAAACACCCTCTACCCAAATTGCAACAACGAAAAACAATCTGAAAAAAACCTGGTAACCGTGGAGGTCCAACCTTATTTTCTTTCTTCATTTTCTTTTCTCTCCTCTTCTCTTTTCTTTTTTTCTTCCCATTACTGGCTAAGAACAGCAATTTGCAGCAGCGGCTGATTTTCCTTTTTCCCATTCGCGTGTTTCCTATTCATCAGCGGCCCAATTGACTTAGAGGCGATGGGGACTTATAATGACTTATAATCCTGCGTTGCAGCGACAGCATCATAAAGACTAATGGGCTTCATCTCCTTGGGCCAATTGAGATGGATAACGCAGGCCCAACATAACCATCCTTTAGGACGTGATATTTCTCCTCCTTGGGTATATCTCTGTATTTTTCTTCCTTAGAAAATGGCTAGTATTCTAATTTAGGGGACCTTCTTCTCTACTGGAGCTTGTACCTTGACAAGTAGAATATCGTACCATGATGGATGGCTCCGAATGAATTTTTCTCGGCCTTTGAGCAAAATGTACAACAGATGCATAAATCATGACAAGTAACCCCTCCGAATTAAATAAAACCTCATGATATCTAAATGAGAAGCAAATTTGATCATTCCCTAGATAAAATCCGGAAACCAGTGTTCCACTCATGCATATCAGCATGCGTCAAGAACACATGCAGTACACCATTAAACCCCATCTGATAACAAGTTTCACAAGTGATATAAAAAAGACTCGTAAATTCCTCGTTAAAATTATAAATGGTGATGTATGCTATGATGTACATGATAACCGAAGAAATGCTGGGATAGTACTCCTGTAGCAAAACGCACTTTTATGTTTACAAAAGATCCCAATTTGATTCTCATGATGCTCTAATTTGAGGGGATCTAGGGTTGAATAATTGAAAATTAGGGTCTGTTTGGTAGGGTGTATTTGGATGACAAAGTGCGTGTTTGATGTATATTTTTACCTTGCGAGCTCACACAACTGCATCCTACTATACCCAACCAAACTGGCCCTAGAGACCTCGAGATTCTCTGTAAAGTAAAAAGAACAATCCAACATCAAGTTGCGTGGATGCCCCGATTTGGCAACGGCTGGTAATTCCGAAAATGACAACATCGTTACAGCTGCGATCAAAGGAAGATGAAGAAAAGGCTACTAAAAGGAAGCGCTAGGGGACTTGGCTTCCACTTGCATAACGAACGGCACCGTATGCATCTCTTTTCCTCTTAATTGGCACGGACAAAGCTGGGTTCCAGTACAGGAAGCCAAAAGTTTAAAGGTATTGGTACCCCGTCGATGTGCTTATCATACCCACGTGAAATCCACCTGACGATGCGGGCCTCTCTGAATGCAACCTTACCTTCATCTAGCGGGAATATATCCCTATTTCCGCATTTTATGTTATCAAACCCCAAAGTACACGTTCATTTTCCACTGCAGAATTGATCCAGATTCCTAGTCCTAGCGGCTTTATTCTTTCGCCTCCGATCTACAATGCAACCGTCTTTAACGAGATAATCTGAACATGAGCAGGTACCCCACCCTTTTTTGGCAAATGCCTATCTCCGGTTGAAGTCAATGCTTACATAAGCAGTTAGGTAATCAACAAGATATTTCAACTCATCTGGCAGAAACTCCTCAACGACGTCTTTTTTATAGTATTAAGACATATTTCGTGCACTGTATGGGTTTGAAAACATTAGATTAGTTTGAAATATGTAAATACTATGTTACATTACTTTATCTGGTTCGAAAAAAAGACAGGAACGTGGTTAATAATCCATTGCGTCTAGTAAAGTATGTTGTAAGAAAAAGACATGTTGAAACTTGGTCCGACTAATATCATACTAGACACAACGTTAATAAAGAAGAAAAAATCACTAAAAAGAAATGTAAAAAATAAAAAAATGATAATTGTTTCATGACATTTGCAACATCACCACTTGAATCCTTATGTTGTATCGAAGTGACCACATCCTCCGATCTTAGTAGTGTCATATCCTAACCTTTACAATTGCAAAAAAAACATTGCGAGTGTGGATACTCGTAGGAGTGAACTCTCACTATGAGGGTATATAAAACTTAAAATACACACCTCTAATTAGTAATTTAAAATGCTAAAGTTAAAATGTGTATGAAATCTCTCATACGGCCTTTCATATATAGTAAGACAAGAGTCATATCGTAATTGAAAATATTATAGGTGAAAAATACATTCATCTTCTTCTATAGTCTTTCATTTAGCCTTGTTAGAATACACTAAGAGTAATTTACAATTTGTGAAAAATTAAAGAATAAAGTGCAGTCAAATTCTTCCTTGCTCCCAAACGATACTTTTTCTTTCTATAAGAATAAGAGACTAACATAAGTCTAAAATTTTATATATATATATATATATATATATATATATATATATATATATATATATATATATATATATATATATATATATATAATACCTCTCACTCTCTTTGTTATATAATATATATAGTATACAATGACCGTTTTGTAATTTAGAAAAATAGAAGACAAAATAAGAAAAAAAAAACGCCATGCCTTTCATATATAGTATAGATGTAATATTGTATTTATTATTCAAGCTCATGTGTACTTAATCTTCTGATTCTGAAATATCATATTAAAAGTTTCCTGGAATAGTATTGCGTGATGTGAGGTAGTGAGTGGGGCAATAGGGTTGAAGTTTCACTTGATATTCTTAAAAGTACTCGATTTTACATATGTTACACTGCCCTGATTCATAACCCCTATCTAGGCATTCATGGGTCACGGCTACTCGCAAGAGTTGTGCTTCCACATCCGAAAGTGTTCGTTGTAATAATTCTATATTATAGACGATGAAGTTCGTTTCGTCACTACTTTGCTTGGTTCTTTATTTGTTCTTCTGATAAGTAGCGAAGTTCGTTTCAGCACTGCTTTGCTCTCTCATCTTTTTCTTTTCTACAAGTGAAAGTTTAGGTAGCAGAACCTTTTATTTTATCCAAATCGTTCACAAGCTTCACAATTAAAAACGAAGGAATATATTCTACAAGATTGGAAAACATGTCGTTATATATGATCAGTTGGGTGCTCAGCTCGAAGTAATTTGTTTATATAGAAAAATATATATTTTTTGGTCAGACCAAAAGTGCAAAGGAATTAGAGTGTAAAGCTCGCCTTAAGGGAATAGAGTGCCAAACTCGCCTTTTTGAAGAATTTACTCAGTGGTTCGTGAATGTCTTTGTTCTTTCGTGTCTTCTCATAAGGATTACATATAAAATTGATGGATAATAACGCATTAGTAACGGGAATGGGCATTGATCATATGATTCGTACTACCACCAAAACCATCAGTTAAACCGACCCTATTGGTTTTGATACTTCCCACAATTGAATCGAGTCATGGATTTTCCAAAACTGTATTATATTGCTACTATGTAGTTTGCTTCGAGTAGACTTGTTTTCAAACTGCTGTTATATATAGTAAGTAGTTATATTCACGAATATTTTAGATATGGAGCTTAATATTGTGCAGTTATTCTAAATTTTGAAAATCTAACCGTCTTTACATTGTACAATATGTATACCATATAAAAGAATTAATAATAGAATAGAATATTTATGATATCTTAAGTCTTTTCGTTACATGATGAACGTAATCATATCATTTTTATATTGTAATTCAATGCTTCAATAGATCCAAGGCTATATTTTAAAACTTGTAATTGCATAATTAGTACAACTAATAATCTTGCTATCATTTAGATTAATACAACATATATTAATACAAATAGCATGAAATTTGTTAATTTGAAATCAATGCCATGTTCGTCATCAACAAAGAAACTTCAAAAATTAAGGTTCAACCACTCTACACCTAGGCTACGTGCACTCACCCGTGCATGGTAAGAAAGTTAGTACTTAGTATTGCCAACTAGAAGTAGTTATACATAACTAAATACATAAATCAACTAAAAGTTTGATAAAAATGCAACAAAGTATGTGAAAGCTAAAAATGATATGCAACTAAAACATGGAATAGAATTTGAGGATAAATACACACACATTCATGTGTGTGCGCGCACACACACAGACACACAAACACACACACACACACACACACACACACACACACACACACACACACACACACACACATATATATATATATATATATATATATATATATATATATATATATATATATATATGGGTATATCTTCGCTACCCGTGCGGGTAACTAAGACTAACTACCCGTACATCTGTTTTGTAACAGGAAGACATGCATTTGTAATGAGACGGTTCAAATTGTAATAGACAGACTCATTTTGTAAATACAGCGTGATGTTTGTATTCCAAATTTAGACCATCTCATTACAAATTTAGACCGTCTCATTACAAATACATGCCTTCCTATTACAAAACCGATGCATGGGTAGCGAATCTTAGTTACCCGCACAGGTACATCACACTTCCTTAGCCGATGGGAAGGAGTCGTCTCTGTGTGGCGGCGTGCTAGCGTCGCAGTGCTCTCCTTTCTCTCCTGAGGATGGTGATGATTAGGATTTATGTACAAGAGCATAAACTGAAAAGCCTCTCTCAATATCTTATATAGATATCAGTCGTAAAACTCCTTTATATAGGAAACAAAGGGAAGTAGGGTTTCCTAAACCCATCGGTAAACAGAAACACTACGTTAATTAAAACACTCATGGATTAATTAGAATATTCTAAAATTCATTAATTAACCAAATAATTACATTAGTTGGTTAATTAATATCTGACTCCATACAATCGTTTAGGATGGCTCTATGAGCATATATACTAATAGAAGAATCTAATCTCAGGGACATGAAACAAAGTTTGATATCCCTACCTCGATCTAAGTGCACAAGATGGTTCCAATTTGGAGATAATCATAAAAAAAAACCTCCAAACCCAAAATCCAAGTTTGTTGTTAACTGCTTTTAATAAACCATAAGGAAATGTCAAAATCAATATTTTCACATTATTCACATAATATATCAAATAAAAAGGCCATAATATTCATATAAATGAATGCAATTGTACAACACTCGTCTGATGTGGGTTGTGACCAAGGCCACAAACTATATGGAAACATCATCATGTTCATGTATACAGAATTCACATCATGCACATGGCATACAAGAAAAAATATGTATCATATACACATTGTAATATAAAGACCCTACCGGTACTTGAATGTATAGGGATGATTGTAGACAAGATCAATATGCTAAATGCCTTTCTTCTACTCATTGTATCCCTGGAGAAGGTGGATCCTAACTGCTAAAACCCTAAGATAGGTGTAGAGAACCTGAGAAGGGTGAAGCGCCACGAGAGTGAGACCAAAATACCATCAAGTGATAAGAATGTGCATATAATTATAAGCGTGCAAGATATACTATATATGCTATATTTATATGATAAGCAACAACTTCTACAAAACATCATTGTGTAGAAGAGGTAGTACAAAGTAAAGGATTGTAATCTATCTGAGGTAAAAATTGATCAATAAGAGAAATACAATGTAGAAGAGATAACATAAATACACAAGTAAATCTACATGGCTTGGCTACATATTTTATTATTAACCCCTTAGTAGTTGGGATGTACCTCCCAAACTACTCACTAATTGGGATCCTACAATGCCTTAATTTATGTGAGTGTACAAAGTAGGGGCTCATCAACCTTTGACGTATATCTATAGGTTAGACTCTTCTTAGGTACTTAGGTCATGACACTTATCATGTCTTATACAAATTACTATCTTTTAATCATCATATCAAATTGGAAATGATTACCACTCACAATAAGAGATATTAAGTTATGCCAATCGCTTAATGTAATACATCAAAAAGTATTATTGCGAACATGGTAATAAAGAATGCACAAAATGGAAGCCAGACTTGAATTCAAACTTATCATGCACACATATATCCATAATTTACCTAAAATATCCATGCACATGAAATATCACAAGGGGGGTCAAAATTCACTTTTAATTGATGAAATCTATCCTTGTAGTAATAAGGTATCACCAAGTATTAAAAATTCTGTCATCTTAGAACATAAAGTGAAAATGAAGAGGGTAACAATCTTGAAGTTCCCCAAGTTATTGTCAACCCCCTCCCCCTCTAAACTGTCATTGTTAACTCATTTGTCATGTAATTAGTGAGATTTAGTGGTTGAATGTTGTAATTGCATCTTAAAAAATATTCCAAAGAGGCTAAAGCACTTATCTTAGATGAAAATCGTGATATCCAATAATCAAGAATGAAATTATAAGTCCCAAAAATATCTAAACATACCAAGAAAAGTCACTTGGGTAAACACCATTTCTAGTTAGGTGAAAATAAGTGAAAGGAAGATGTTTTTAGAAAATAAGAAACTATCTTCACTGTGAATATCCTAGAGTCCCAGCCATAGAGGATTAATATGAGGGAAAGATAGAAAGTATGAGAATATTTAGAAGAACTTACATGTATTTATGATAAAAAAGCTTCAGAATGTGATTCTAAGTTTTGATCTTTAGATAGAAAGATCATCACCAACATACATTAAATCAGCCTCCAAGAATGCTCCCCTCCATGTCCAACAATGTTTTTCATATGTAAACAATATAAATTAACTATCGGTTCAACTAGATATTGTATTTATAGGATCAAATCAAAGAAAATTGAATCTCAACCCATAATCATCTCACTTTGTGCTCCTCCATTGACCAATCACCACAAAGAGTGGCCTGAATTACCTACTTTGCATCCCAAAGCAAGCATCAGCCCACAACCCTGACGAAATCACACTTGATCTCCAAGAGGACACTATCAAGATCTTCTAACAAACATCAGGAAATAAATGGCCTAATTAGTTGCTTTGATCTAACATCCAACTCAAAGATCTTGTATTAGCTAGTATCTAACATGCATCCAACCCAGACCAATGCAATAGACTTGCATCGGTAGCTTGTCTCAAAGAGGACAACCTAAGTCCATAATGAAGCCAACATATTGATTTCCTTGCATTAGGTGATCTAACTGACCGATGTAAGAAATAATAATATTTTTGAAATCGAGAAAACATTAAAATTTTACTCAACCATAACTTAAACAATCAATTTGTCATCATTTAATATGTATATGCTCATAATAATAGAACATAATTCTTAATATTTTAAGTAGTTCCTAATGAATACATATTAGTTCCTATAATTCATGCAACTAAGGCAAACAAAAGCTCAATTAAGGAAAACAATGTTCAATGTCATGCATGAAGTGTGCTCTAGTGGGATTCCTTCTATATTTGGACTATTACATTTAGATGTACATCTTATATATGATGAACATATATCCATCACTACTTTTGTATCCATAATGTATACTTCTATCAGTGAATGAAAATGTGATTTATTCTTGGTCTAGTTTTCAGTTCATCTATATTATTATAATGTTTCTAATGCAAGTGACTTTCACATGTATTATATTTACAATTGATTCTTTTTTTCATGTATATATAAAAATGAGAGTTTAACACACACTTGTAAAATGTGGGACCTGAGATGGGATCCACTCTTCACTAAATTCAGAGATAGAAACCCATCTTATTCCAAAAATGAAGCAAATGCAAAATTTCATCCATTCTCAAATGGTATAAATATTATAGAGCATAAAAGTTTATAAGCATCTAAACTATTACAAAATTAGAAATTGTATCATATTACAATTGTTCCACATCATAGAATATGTCAATACAAACCAAAACTTCAAACAAGTATGCATAAGGCCATTGGTAGAGGGAAATCCATCTATTCTAAGCTATCCTCATATCTGCATCATTTACGTGATCTTCCTGGGTCATATTGTGAATCACCTGAGTGGATTTGGAAATGACACCCAGTAAAAGGAAACAAAAAGGTATGAATAAGAACACTTCTAAGCATATTCATAATATAAATATACTTGATCATTATTAGGCATTAGGAGAAAAAGGGGTGCTTTCAATAATATAGGGACTTACATCATGTAGACAAGTACAAGATAATGTTGTTCAAAGGATATAGCAAAACAATAAGGCAATATCAGCTATGAGAATAATATAATAATTTCAAAGATCTTTCCTAATAAAATCACAAAAATAATAAATGTGTATGCAGGTTAGATTAAATTAATCTATTATAGGGCTGAGACACCATAGTATCTGGATCCAGGGAGCAAGGGGTAGTAAAACCCTAATCCTTTGAGGATAAAGGGGAGTAAAACCATGATACCCCAAGGGAAAGGGGGAGTAAAACCCTGATACCGATTATATAAAAAATGTAAGGTTGTACAAAAGTATGCTACTCAAGATTACTAGTATTATAAGAATACAATATAATATGGCAAGATGAAATGATTCCATGAACAATGCAAAGATGGTAAAATGGGTAATAATTCCAACATCTGAGGATAGTTCCACAGTTCATAATCAATAACATAAATATATCTCATTGAATATGGAAATGGGGACAAGAAGGAGAAATGTTAAAATATGTCTAATTATAGAAAATGAGTTTACAATCAATTTAGCGGTCAATTGTAAATAGGGGTTGAACATACCTGATCTTCAGGTCTAACCTTATTTCTAGGGGTGATGCTTAACAATTCAACCTTTTCAAGAAAAAATTGTTTGACACGCCCATTAGTCTACAAATACCAAATCACCATCAAAAGTATATCTAAACCTAGTATCGATTTCCTAATTTGGAATTAGGGTTTTTAAACCTAATACATACAGATATATATGATGAGGGGTATGATTAGCTATTATTAACTAGATCATCCTTATTGGAGTTTTTGTTTTCTAATTATGTGTGTGCGCTATTTTCATTTA
Source organism: Alisma plantago-aquatica (assembly GCA_963693085.1). Taxonomy (NCBI): domain Eukaryota; kingdom Viridiplantae; phylum Streptophyta; class Magnoliopsida; order Alismatales; family Alismataceae; genus Alisma; species Alisma plantago-aquatica. The sequence goes on from OY856409.1 coordinate 1,827,467,052, forward strand.
AGTCATTAATCTATATATATGTTTATAAATGCATTTCCTTCATATGTTCTTTCCTTCATTTACCATTTAATTCAACCTAGATAAATATAATTTCTAGACCCACAAATGATACATCAAATACGTGTATATTCATGTAGGGAGAATGTCACATAACACAATCAACATTAATAGTTATCATATGGGCCATAACCGGTATTGAATCTCATAATTCTCTATTTACTAACATGTTAACTTGTATTTATGTATACATCTCAAGATATAACTAATTTCAGTGGTTTGAATTATCTAAACCCATATGTGCATATGTTACATTCTGGACATTTAGGTTGTCACCAAATTTTATTTAATATACTCATATTACCAATTTTATGGAAGTAATATACCAGGAATTAGACTATCAATATACTTGCTTTTATTAACTAATACACTATGGCATTTCCATATGCAAACACAATACACAACTTTTATTGATAGCCTAATCAATTATGGTTTCCTCTTTATATCTTGATTATCATATAGGGTATTTTGTAACTTGATATTAGTAACTAGTTCATTGAATTTATTAGACTCAATTATCATAGTTTTAAATTCAATTATGTAGTGAATGAGAATACTATGATATGGTATGTCTTTATATATAGATATATATATATATACATAAAAACATGTTTTACATAATTTTAATGAACCAATTAATCTAATAGATATAGAATAGACTATGTTCCCATGTTTTCTTTTTTCTAATCGACCATCTATTTTTATATTTCTAACTATCTTAAGTAATATAATAGTAGAGAGTCTCAACCTGCAGGTAGTATCTGATCTAGCCTTCATAGGTTGAATTTTAGTTCACTACGACCGTAGAGAGGAGGATGAGAACTACGACCATAGTCATCTCACCGCTGGCTTCTAGGTGGAGGGAAAAGGAGTGTTGGTGGCTATGGTTGTGTGCAAGGGATACAAGAGTAGATGGAAGAACAGAGGGGAAGATATAGAAGAGGGAGGTGGTGAGAGAGGAGGATGAGAGTAGGAGGAGGAAGAAATGGACAAAGTGGAAGCAAAGAAATGTAGTCCACGATTAGGGTTTTCGATGTAGGAAGCATGGCCACAGAGAGGGGTGGGGTGATAATAAATGAATTGACTAAAGTGAATGAAATAATGTAATGTAATAAATCTTTAATTTTAACCAATTAATGAATAGTAAACAAGATTCCATTTGACAAAAAAAATTGTCATGTTGGTTAATGAAGATGTGACAACCGCAATTTCAACATCAATTTTATTTTTTGAATATGTATATTTTTTTTACTTGTAAGTTAAGTACAAAATTAATGCATTAAATTCCTTCTTAGACAATTTGATACATTACTTTATGTTTTTATAATCATTTACATAAATTAGACTTAGCATCATTCTAGTGTCAATTTAAAATAGATAATGATTAATCAATGAATATGTATAATTACTCCCCAATTGATGACTTAATAAATTATTTAATTATCATTAACTATATAGTTATTTGTTAAAATATTATATATGTTTGAATCTCATTACTTTCAATCAATTTATTTTAAAGAAAAATGATTTAGTTAAATCATAACCAGAAAGGGGCCTAGGACAACAAAAGGTTAAATTATTGCCCTAGATTCAGGTATCTTACAACACTCCATCCCTTACAAAGGATTTTGTCCCCAAAATTCATACGGCTACACCAAGTATAGTAAGCTATATCCCCTAACCAACTGTAGGTCTCCAGATCACTCGATGGGATTATTGTAGTAATTCATAGAATAACACTTTCATAATACACTTCTATTCTAATACAAGGAGAAACTATATCACTATGTACATGAAGTCAAATAAGCCTTCTCATATTAGATGTGGTCTTGGAAAATCACAGCAATACCTAGGATTATATTAACTATATTGTGTTAGTTATTTGTTACATATATTGTTATCGTGGTTGCACCATCAACTTATAATGATTAGCACTTCAAAAATTTATGGTGATTTTTTAGTGACCAACCATACTTATGTTTGTCATTTTAGGTAAGCGAACATAAATTTTATAACATGTATTGAACACCAAAATAACATTCATGGTATTAAAACTAGGAAGGACTATTCATTATCCCTAGTTAGATGGTAGCTAGATTATTACCAAGAATTACTTGTTTCAGCCTCTATTTAATATTTTTAGTCCTCAATTTATGTTAACTCCTAGTAAATAAGGCATATACAACTCTACTCCTTAAAAGGATTAATCTATAGCTTAACCAATCATCTAAACAAAATTCATGGTACATTAACTAGGTCTTAGAAATTCAAAATCTAACTATTTTTCTAAACTTAAGTCTAGAATTTGAAGGTTGGCCTAACCAGTTAAGACTATTTTGTTGAGGGGTTCCTCACTAATTCAAACTTTTTGAGTAATAACTTGGTTTAGGAAACCATTAATAAATCCTAAAAGCTTTTTGTTTTTTACATATATATTATAATAATAAAATATATTTTTCGATGAAAACCTTTGCAATGTGAAGCTAAAAAAATTAGCACCCAAATGAATGCGAGAACCAAGTCAGTCACTTTTCACCATAACACAATCTATCGAGATACTTTAACTTTCAAGGGTCTATAAGGGTATATTGAAACCATATGTAACTCATACTATAGGTGATAGGGATATAGATTACATAGACATGATGTCAACTTCAACTAGATCCACATTTCTCACTACACATGTATTTTACTACTTCACCTTAAACATTCTCGATCCTATCATATAATACATGACCTCAACATGGGACATCGGGAAGTACTCATGTCACCCAAATACCCCAATAAAATATTCAAGTTTACAATACCAAGGGGACTACATGGGTATTGAACACTTGGCTACACTAGGTAGTTATATTTCCATATGTTTTATGGGACTAATTAGGAATCCCACCATCATACACATGGTAGGGGTGATTAGGGCACCATGAATCGGGTCTTATCCACTGAAGTGGTATGGGGAGTGGTGATGGTCACTAATTAATATAGGAATTAAACCCTAGTGAGTATTTCCACGACTCAAGAAAGGTGCATCAAATTCTTATATAGGGTCACCTAACAACCTGATCGAGGAATATATATATATATATATATATATATATATATATATATATATATATATATATATATATATGAACACTAGCGGATAACTTGAAATAGTCAAATCACCAACCACTTATGCTGGTACCATATTGTAAAGAGTGAGACCTTAGAGGGGATCAAATCTTCAATAAATAGAGAGATAGAAACCCATCTTATTCCAAAAATGGAGCAAAGGTGGAATTTCATTCATGCTCAAATGGTATATATTATAAAGCATAATATTTTATAAGAAGTGGAAACAAAACTATTACAAATTTCAAAGTGTATCATATTAGAATTGTTCCTCATAATAGAAGATAGTAATACAAACTAAAACTAAGTCCACACAAGGCTATTGGCAGAGGGAAATCCATGTATTCCAAGCTATCCTCAAGTCCACATCATGTCTTGATCTTCCTGGGTCATCTTCTAAATCACCTATCACTTGGGTGGTTTTAGAAACAACACCCAGTAAAAGGAACAAAAATGTACGCATCAAAACTCTTCTGAGTATGTGCATAATTAATATATTTGAGCATTATTAAGCATGTAGGAGAAAATGAGGAGCTTCCAATAGTGCATGGGTTTACGTCATGTAGGTAAGTTCAAGAGAATATAGTTCAAAAGTATATAACAAAAGAATGAGGCAATATCATGTACGTGAATGACATAATCATTTCAAAGTTCTTGCCCAATAAATCACAACAACGATGAAATGTGCATGCAAGTTAGACAAAATTCATGTATTGTTGGGTCGAGACACCATATGATCTCAAGATACAGAGCAAGGGGGAGTAAAACCCTAATCCACCCTAAGGTCAAGGGAGAGTAAACCTCGATACCAAATATGTATAAAAATATGTGGTTATATAAAAGTACTTCTACTCTAGATTACTAGTCTAATAAGAATACAATATAATATGGCAAGATGAAATGATTCATGAATAATGTAAAGATGAAAAATTGAGTAATAAACCCAATCTTTGAGGGTAGTTCCATAATTTAGAGAAATAAAAGAAATATATCTCATTCAATATAGAAATGGTTCCAAGAAGGATAAATGTTTAAGGATGCCTAATTATGGAAAATGAGTTTATAGTAAATTTAATGCTCAATTGTAAGTAGGGATTGTGCACATGATCTTCATGTCTAACCCCAATCTTAGGGTCGGTACTTCATAATTCATCCTTCTTCACCTAAATCTATTTTACACACCCATTAGCCCACAAGTACAAAATCATCATCAAAATTATATCTAAACCTAGTATTGGTTGCCTAATTTGGAATTAGGATTTTTAAATCTAAGACATACCTATATATATGCTGAGGGGTGTGATTATCTATTGTTAATTGGAGCATCCTTATTAGGGTTTTTGTTTTCCAAATGAGTGTGTGCACTATTTTTATTTAATTCATTAATCTTTATATCTATGTTTATTAATGCATTTCCTTTGTATGTTTTTTCCTTCACTTACCCTTAATTCAACCTAAATATACTTCCTAGATCCAAAATTTCTACATCAAAACATTTCTATTCATCTAGGGATTATGTTACATAACACAATCAACATCCATAATTAGCATATGGGCCATAACCAGTATTAAATTTCATAGTTCTTTGTTTACTAACATGTTCAATTGTATATATGTATACATCTCATCAAATAACTTATTTCAATGGTTTGAATTATCTAATTACATATATATCATAGTTTGAACATCCCAAATATTATTTGTATATTACTAGTACCAATTTTATGGAAGTAATATTACCAGAAATTTGACTATCAATATACCTGATTTTATAAAATAATACACTAAGACATTTCTGTATGCAAACATGATACAAACATCTAAAATGAATCAGTTAGCCTAATCAGTTATGGCTTCCTATTTGTATCTAGATTATCATAAAGGGGATTTTGTAATGATATTAATAACTAGTGCATCAAATTTCTCATAATTAGTTATCATAGTTTTGAAATCAATTATGTAGTGGATGAGAATACTAAGATATGGTATATCACTATATACATATAATTTTATATATACATATATATACATGTTGTACATAATTTTGATGAATTGATTAATCTAACTGATACAGAATAAACTATCTTCCCAAGTTTTCATTTTTTTTTTGATCATCTATGCTTATATTTCTAATTATCTTAAGTAATATAAGAGTAGTGAGTCACCCTAAAGGTATTTTTTGATATGGCCTTCATAGGTTGGATTCTAGTTTACAGTCTCCTTCACACCTATTGGAGTTTTAATGGAGATGGAGACATGTCAAAGTTGATAGTTAAGGATGTTGTGACCTCCTCTCACACTTTTTGTGTGGCTATCAATCCAACGCGTGCTTCTATCAGTCACTGGCTCAAGGTAGGTGAACTAGAAGATAATTTGAGATTGTGAGAAGATCATACGTGAAGTTGTGAAGTTTTTGGTAAGTATGACCCATCATCGTCCACTATACTACCAGGATGCAACATCCACATTCCCAAGGAGCGTGATGCTTTAGGAAAACACTAGTACAAAAATGGTCTATAGCGTCAGTTTTTTAAGCCTATAGCGTCACTTTTCAGCCGACGCCTAAGTGGTCGTCGCTACAGAAATTGCTTTATAGTGTCAGTTTTTTTAAGAAAAAAAACTGACCTTGTATAGTAAAAACCGACCCTATAGGCTCTCAAAAACTAAACCCAAATGAGAAATGAAACTGTACTTGAACCCTATAACGTCGGTTTTTTACTAAATAACCGACTCTAGAGATTCCTTCTAAGGACGGTTATATGAGAAAAATTGACTCAATAGAGTCTTGGAATATGATAGAACGGCCGTGCTGCCTAGAACGGCCGTGTTGGTCTATATTAGCACAGCCGTACTACACGGCATGACCGTTCTACCATATCTCAACACGGCCGTTCTACGTGGCACGACCATTCTACCTCATCCCAACATGGCCGTTCTATGCAGTGCGTTCGTTCTATGATGCAACACGACCGTTCTACGCGACACGGCCAAGATACCTATAAGGTCGGTTTTTTAAGAAAACTGTCGCTATAGAGTACAATTTTTTTTAAATTTCTACAGAAATTGAATAGAACAAAACAGAAGAACAAGAATAAGATATGGGAGAGGGGAGCATTAATGCTCAACCATCACCATTACAAACCTCACATTCATAACAAAAATGATTCATATATTTAAATATGAAAGAGTACTCAAACCACATACATAAATGGAACGTAACCGACATATTTATTCCAATACTATATTGACTTCATTTAGAAAAGCATCTGACCCTCTTCTTGGAATTCATTTAATTCCTCACGTGTGTAAGGCTGAGTTGTAAAGATATGTAATAGAAAATGCACATGCTAATATTTTATACAATGACTACAACTCACTTGTAAATTTATGATGTTATTCTTTATTACTTGATCTATAGTCTGAATGTCATTTGATGTTTGTTTGATAATAGCTTGCATATATTTCATTACATAGTAGCCACAATCCCAGCTATTATTTTGTATAGGACACTACAAATAACGAATTATATTTAATGTTAGTAAACTACTATAAACAGAAGACTATAAGAGTTGACATATATAAGAGTTGAAAATTAATACATATAAGACTAAGCAGTTGTCAAAGTAGCTACCTTGACATTTTTCAAAGTCAATGTCTTTAATTTTATGGGTATTTGTCCTCCGCTTTCACAAGAAGCTTTTATACCCCTATCAATTAAACAATAGTTGGTAAAATATAAATTCTAAATAGAAATATTATGTTGAAGCATTGACTATATTTATGCTTACACCATAGCTGGAAATTTCAATTTTTGACCCCTTGTTATTTTTCCCATTGGGTCAAGATAATAAAGAGTCATCAATTTTGGGACAATCACCACTAATTCCCAATGTCTAGATCTGAGTAAGAATAAAATAAACATTAAAATAAATACATTTGTTCATTATTAAAATTATATTGAATAATAATACTTACTGGACGTTAAAAGGAATTAGGATAATTTCCTTTCCCACACTAGCAAAATATTTAAATGCATCAGAGAAGTACTCACTCACTTCCTCAATATGTATCTCCACCTGACTAGTGACCGAAGGAACTAAGAATCCAACATTCTTTATATCAAAGTTTGTAGCCTTGGTATATAAATGGTTGTTAAATAGTTGTAATTATTTTCATATGTAGAAATAAGCTAAAAATGTGTATTGGAATTTTCTATATTGATAGATCCTTACCTTATCTATACTTCTAATATCAAAGTATTCACCCAATCATATCGGAACAACTCTATAATATCATCAAGAAAAATATATTTTTCAAAGTCCCACCCAGTTGCATCTTCTATTTAATTGATCCACATTTGTAGTCCAGAGCTTTGGTTGGCTAAGTATCGACACAAACATTTACATTTACTTCCCAACTCATCGAATGTGGATTCTGGAATAATAGATGGCTTGGGCATAGGCGGATGACTAGTAGAATTTTTACTTTTTGGTTTGCAAACCTGTGAATTAAATTACATACTTCTATTACACAAGTTCATATATGTAGTCAAATATGAAAAACATGGTAGAATTCAAGTATACCTTGTCATTGATAACCAAGTGTCTAGGCTAACCCACCATAGTACCCTCTGCTTCTTCAACTGTACTATATTCAGGATTAGTTATGGGTAGTGGTTTGTCCCCCGTTCCGTCATACACAAGATGGATGGACACACCGCAAATGTCATCAGTAATTTGTTGGCAATGCAATGTACCACCAAGGTTGTACACCTTGCCCGCTGCCACAACATTATATTCTAGAACCTCCACTGCAAGTTTACAATTTATACCAACTTGATTGAAATAATATAAGTTATATAAGAAGTAGTAGAACAGATACCTGTTACAACTATATATATTATCATATATATATATATATATATATATATATATCATACTAATCACATGACATATAGAACAAAAACTTACTGCAGATTGTTGTGGTGGGTCATTGGGAGTGCTCCCATGACCTTCTACAACTGTAGCATGGGCTTGTACCTCATCACTTGAGAGACGCACAATATGAATAGGTTGAGAAGGTTGAGTAGGCTGAAATGAAGACATTATTTCTTTTACTTTCTGCTCTACTAATGCTTCAATCTCCTCTTGTGTAAGACCTCCTGCACTACCTCTTTTAGATTGCGAAGGGCCAAAATAAGACTTGAATCCTATGTCAGCTCCTAATCCCATAACACGGCCAGGATGCTCCTTCGTACCAAGAGCAACTGATAGTTCATCCATGTGGCCAGTTGGGATGAACTTTCCTTCCTTCCTTTGCTCATAGAGATCAATCTATTCATAGTTAATAAAAATATTAAATCACAATATCAATTAGATATAAATAAATCTAAGTTTGTGGGAGTTACTCTTTACTTAGTTGGGATAAACCTACCATTTTTGTGCCACCTCCTTAGTTGCAGGGTTGACAATTTCACATGCTCGTTTCTTTCCATCATCAATCTATGTCAAGTGTCGGGGTGGACGCTCAACTTGAGTTGTACTAGATTTTTCTCAAGAATAGGATTGCTTCTCTTGTAGTTGGCGGTGGAAGGCATAACCACCGGGCCCCAAGCGATGGTCATGCACATTTTTGGCCCGTCTTTCCTTTTGAGCCTGGTGGATAGCCTGATCATTTAAAATGAGGTATTGCAATTTAGACTTGGCAAACATGTATAAAAAGATTCACCTCCTTAATTGTATAAAATTAAATATTCATACAATACATCACAATCTTTATTACATGAAACTCTTCCGATCTCCTAGCTGCAACAAATTTTTCCCACTCCTCAAGATCTATAAAAATATATACATATGTTGCTTTCTTCTTTTGCTTAGGATTATCTATAAATTCTCTTGTGAGATATGTCTTAAAACCCCTCCGTCGTATACCACAACATTGTAGCACTGTTTTCTTGTGATCTTTTTTATTTAGATAAAAAACACCCTATACATACAAAATAAGCAATTAATAATGTTGTTTTGAAAAGGAATTAATTCCGAGCAAACTAAATTAGAATCAATAGATAAAAAACATATTAAAATAATATCACTTCCACTCATAGATATATCTTTCCATATGAGGTCTTTTTTGGCATTAGGAACATCATGCCAATTTTCTATATCTATTGCCACCTTATTGCGCGCGGTCGCCCCTACGTAATGCTTGAAAGCACTAGCATGTTCCCCAATAGGTGCTCCTGTGTATCAAACTGGACTGGAAATTTGTCCCCTTTAGCCCTGAGCTCCTACAACCTACACATTAGTGTGGGACCTCTACTTTTCTTAGCATCACCACTACCATCCTCATGGTGCTCATGCTCATGCTCAGAATGTTCATCTTCACTCGCCATTTTAGAACATGCAAGTATACATGATAAAAAAATAAGTGATAATAAAAGCACAAGTGATAAGGTATACATGATATATGATGTATATTTAAAGGATTGCTTGCTTGAATGATAATAAAATAAATAATTCAAAGAATGCATGCCTCTAGTATTGGTTGAGTTGTTAGTCAAGTAAAATTCCTTCAGCATGGTCTTGACATTTATAATATTCATCGGTGTTATCTTCAACATTTACACTTGGCAAACCAACTGAGAATGGACTGGAATCATCATACTTTTCATAGTATTCTTCTTCATTTATAGGATCTACAGTAAACTGTCTTTTTCCATGAAGAACAACAGACCAATTTTTATTTGCCGGGTCATCAATATAGAATACTTGTTTTGCTTGGTCTGCCATGATGAATGGCTCATCTTTCTCACCAATCTTTTCAAAATTCACCAATTTGAAACCCAACTCATCCACTAAAACTCCTTTTTTGTTGTCAACCCAATTACACCTAAAGATAGGAACTTTGAAATTTGTATAGTTCAATTCCCATATGTCCTCAATGACGCCATAATATGACATCTCAGCTTCGCGTGGTCTTTTATCTTTGGCACTAGTAAAATACAACGAACAAGCTTGAATAGTGACCCCACTATTTTGGACCACACTACTTTCATCTTGACGCTTTGTGTAGTATGAAAATACGTTTATGTCATAACCTTCATATGACATGACATCCATTTTTGGCTTAAAGGCGAGCCATTTTATGTTCTCAGCAACATTATTCGGTGATTCAGATAGTTGATTAAATACTTTCTCTTCAAACCACCTAATAAATGTTTGATTATGCTCTCTTGCAAGCCACATTATCGCAGATAATTTCTCTTGATAAGATCATTGTGTTCTGTGATGTAGCTACTAACTTCATCGATGTTGTGTAAAATATACAAATGTGCTTATTCCCACAACTCACGACTGATTCCTTTCACTCGTCCTTCTAGAGTTCCTTTGCCACAATAAGATTCAGCGTGATGGGAATTTTTTAGATCGCTAGAAGTTTCATTGCAATTCAAAAAATCATTACAAAAGTACATCACATCCCTAACCACGTAACCCTCAACAATACTCCCTTCAGGACGATAACGATTCTGAACATCACCTTTAAAAACACTCATGTAGTGTTGAAATGGATACATCCAGTGTAAGAAAATTGGACCCAACATCGTCACCTCCCTTATAATATGTACTATAAGATGAACCATGATATCAAAAAATGGAGGAAAGTACATTTCAATCTAACACATGGTAACAATTACATCTTTTTGTAATTTATCGAGAGTATCAGGATGTATCACTTTGTTGCATATTTCATTGAAGAAGAAACATAGTTAATTTGGGTCCTGTAGATACTAGCACAACATCCCCTATTCATAGATCTGTGCCCACTTTTATCCGTCTTATGATTACAAACCTTACATGCTTCGGCAATATAGATCGAATAGCCACAGGTAAAATTTGTTGCATTAAGGTGTGACAATCGTGAGATTTGAGACCTATCAACTTTAGATCCTTCATTGATACCAATCTACAAATATTAGAAGAGTATCTTTGTGGAACCTTAATATTATACAAGCACTCAAAAGAAGTCTTTTTCTCCTTCTTTGACAAAGTGTAACAAGTTGGTGGTAAATATGTGCGGCGACCCCTGATCTCCACTGATAATTCTTTTCTTATACCCATTAATTCTAAATCTTTTCTAGATTTGATGCCATCTTTAGTCTTTCTTGGTATGTTCAGTAGCGTACCAATGATGCTATCACAAATATTTTTTTCAACATGCATGACGTCAATGCAGTATCTAATTTCCAAAGATCTCCAATAAGGAAGATCCCAGAATATTGACCTCTTCTTGTATAGAGATTTGTCACATGCGAGTGTACGACTACTTGAACTCTTTCCAAATTCATTAACAATATGTTTCACCCTATCATATACAATATTTCCTGGTATAGGTTTAGGAGCACTTCGTTCCTCAGTTGACCCATTAAATGTTTTGTGTTGCCTTTGATAAGGATGCACTGGTGGGAGAAATCTCTGATGACCAAGATATATGATTTTACCACCATGTTTCAGTCTAATTGAATCAGTATTTTCCTCACAAATAGGACATGCTTTGTATCCTTTTATGCTATATCCATACAAATTTCATAAGCTAGAAAGTCATTAATTGTGCAAAACAACATAGCCCGTAAACTGAAGATCTCTTTACGTGAAGCATCATATGTCATAATAACTTCTTCCCATAGTTTCATTAGGTCATCTATTAGAGGTTGAAGGTAAACATCAATATCATTTCCAGGTTTCTTGGGCCCTGATATCAATATTGACAACATGACATACTTATTTTTCATACACAACCAAGGAGGAAGATTGTATATAACAATCATAACATGCTACATGCTATGTTGGATGCTTAATGTACCATAGGGATTCATTCCATCTATACAGAGTCCAAGTCTTAAGTTTCTTAGTTCTTTACCAAATTGAGGGTATAATAAATCAATTTTCTTCCATTGTGGTGAATCAGATGCATTTCATAGGACGCCATCATCATTGGCCTTTAACTCCCCATGCCAAGACAAATTTTGTGCATCTTCTTTATTAGCAAATAAGCATTGAAATCGTGGTATTATTGGTAGATACCACATCACCTTGACAGGAGAGCCATTTTTATCCTTAGCTGAATTTGTGGTCTTCTACCTTGACGCACCACATTTTGTACAATTTATTAAATTACTATAGTCCTTCTGAAATAACACACAATCATTTGGACATGCATGAATCTTCTTATCCTCCATTCCCATTGGGCACATTACTTTCTTTGCTTGATATGTTGAAATTGGAAGCTCATTGCCTTCAGGAAGAATTTCCTTTAAAAATGACAACAGTGAAGTGAAACTCTTATCGCTCCACCGGTTTTGAGCTTTAAGAGTATATAATCGCATCACAACACTCAACCTCGTGAACTTAGTACAACCCTTGTATAAAGGTTTTTTAGCATCATGGACAATGTTTGCAAATAAAGAAGGTGGATAAATGACATTGTCCCGACAACTACGTAGCATCTCATCAACCATATCATCCTGAATCGGGTCATCCTGAATCAGTTCATCATTGAAATTATCATCATTATCTATATCTTCTATGCCACAACTATTAGTATCGACATTTTCTAATCCATTATTAATTTTCTCTCCATGCTAATACCATTCATTATAACCTTGTATGATCCCATTGCATATGACATGATTCTTAATTTCCTCAGCAATATCAACTATCAAATTGTTACCACAATTTCTACATGGATAATAGAACCTATATGTAGGTAGTTTCCTATGTTCCTCAGCAAATCTGATAAATTCATCAAGACCTTTGGCAAACTCTGGACTACAATGATTCTTTATAGACATCCAACTTTGATCCATTTTCTATATCACATTAAAAATTAATTATAAAACTAAGAATTTCATATTGATACTATAAGATGTAAGTGTTTATTGATAGGAAATTAATTACTTTTATACTAAAGTGTACCACCTATCCCATTTTTGAATATTTAATCTCACTAGTAACTGTATAATGTATGTTTAGTTTTGAAGAAAATTTTAGCAGCATTTCCCCTAAGTTCTCCAAGTACACCGATGTAAATGGTAAATAACCACCCACATATGTACCCAGAGAACAAATGAGTAAATATTACTAAAAGTTTCTTCAAAACTAAACATACATTATACAGTTACATCCTAAGTGAGATTAAATATCCAAAAATAGTCCCAAATCGGGGACTATCCAAAATTTACTCCTATGAGTAAATTTTGAACGGGTTTCTAAGTTGATACATGCATAAATGTATTATTGTCATATTTATATATTAAGTTAAACATCATGCATGGATGATCTCATATATAAACCCTAAAGTGTCAATCTAAGACTACACAATGTCTACCCTCATATTTATGGAATGTATATATAATGATTACATATGTGATTGATAACAAAATGCAGATATGAATAAATACATATTTTTATTATTGGTTGATTTACTAGTCAAATAAAATGACATATTGGGAGAGTGAGAATATTATACCTCACTTGTAAGCTGAACAAGAAATATATGCAAGTCAACAACAAGTCAATAGCACCTGCAACAACACAAATGCACGATTCAATTTTGTTATAATGTATTAATTAGGGGTCAGTATATATCAATTTTATAGGAGCAGTAACAAATTCAAAATTGACAAATTTTGATGATTCTGCAACTCAGCCGATACGGCCATGCTGCCCAGCATGACCGTGCAAACAACACGGCCATGTTGCCCAGCACGGCCGTGTTACCTGGTCAGTTGCTTGAAAGTAAGATGTAAACGGAGGAGTGAGGCGGCAGAGACAATACCTTGAGAAGAACCGATCAATGAGGGAGCTTGTGTGGGAAAAGAACCGAAGAGAGAAGCGCACGGCCCTTGCAATGACTAAGGCATCATCGCCTTTCAAGGAAGAAAGTACCGGAGAGAGATGCAACGCCTAAGGCGTCGTTGTCGTAAAAAAAAAATAGCGTCGGAGATGGTGGTAAGGAGCGTCATCGTCACCGGAGATGGTGGTAAGAAGATTGGGCGTCGTCGTCCAAGGAAAGCAACGCTAGTTTGCCTCTTTTTAGATGAGGAGATAGTTGGGGGAGGTCACCTTTGTAGAGGCAGTGCTGCCTTTCTTCGGGCGTGGGAGTGGGAGCGGGAGCGGGAACGGGGAGTAGCAGCAGCAGCAAATGGCAACCTAAGCCTTACAATTGGGCTGCTATGTGCAATGTAGAAGACCTATAGCGTCGGTTTTGGGTAAAAAACCGACCCTAAAAGTCTATTAAAAAAACAGTGCCCGGACTTAACCTATAACGTCTGTTATTTAAGATAACCGACGCTATAGACCAACATCTGTAAGGTCAGTTATATATAAAAACTGACTCTAGAGTTCCAAAGCGGTGCCTGCATTTTTTGTTGACCCTATAGCATCGATTATTTTAAAAAACCAACCCTATAGATCGAGGCGTGAAGCCAAAATCACGTGAATTTTCACCGTGAGAAACCTATAAGGTCGGTTTTATGATAAAATCGATACAGTTGTCTATTAGGTCGGTTATTCTAGTAAAAATGACGCTATGGGCAACGACGTTACTGGCCAAAAATGTAGTAGTGAAAGGAATGGATACTACATCTAGGAGAGAGAAAATTACCTAGAAAGTTATAATCATTTCTAGCAGATGCTCCCAACCATGCCATGGCAATTTGTGGATCTACATCATCTCTATCAACCGGTGAGCATGGTGGTGATGGCTAGACATTGAGATCCAAACTGGGCAGAATAGGGAAGAAGGAAGAGAACGGCTACAACATAGAGGAGGAAGAGAACTGTGACCATAATCATCTTGTTGTTGGTTTCTAGGCATAGGGAAAAGGAGTGATAGTGTCTAGCATTGGGTGCAAGGAAGATGAGAGGAGAGGGAAGAATGGAGGGGAAGATATCAAAAAGGGAGACGGTGAAAGAGGAGGATGAGAGTACAAAGAGGAAGAAACAGACAGAGTGGAGGAAAAAAATGTAGTCCACAATCAAGGTTTTTGTCATATGTTAATGCGTCGAAGTGTACTACAATCACTAAGATAATTATCTTAGAGTTTATTCCTTTTTCTACTTTCCGATTAAGGTTCGTATAGAAAGGGTCGATTCCAAAGGACAACGTTTTTAAGATTGGTAACTCTAATCCCAATGATTTTGAAGAACTTTTTATTTCTTTTTAGTATTTTTGTTTTTAGAAAAGAAAGTAAAGATCGGGTTGGGGTATGATGATTATCACTAAGACAGAAAGAAAAGTAATAAGAAAAAGATTGCACTTAACAAGAAATAATTTGCCCTGTCACAAGGAAAATTGAGATGATTGTTAGCACAAGTAAACTATTATGAATGAAAGAGTAGAATGTAAAGAGAGCAGATCAAACACAAGAATAAATCAAGAGATGGAGAATCGAGGCTTTAGGGGTTTTCACCACCTTAGCCTAGGAGAGAACAGACTAATCCTTTAAAATGATGATTACGATGAAGTCATGCAAATTAATAAAAATCCAAAAAATATGGACTCCACATGAGCCAATTGGTCCTAGTGCTCATGTTTCTTAATCCATCATCCCAAAAGAGGAATATCCACATTCATTTTAAAACCTCTATGCGATTGATTCTATTATTCTAAATCTGGATTTTCATGGTCTTTTCCATCTGGATTAACATTTGATCAAATCAATTAATTACTTTGATAGATCAAAAGTTATTAGAACCAAAATCCATATAGAAGTCATTCTAAGGAATTAGTCAATTTAAGCCATGGCTAAGGGGCTATTCCCCTTGCCTCAATAGAGAAATACTCACTCATGCTTGTGGAGAAAAGGGAGATGGAGGAAAGAAGAGTTCTAGCCATAGTCTTGACTTATCAAAGGATTGGATCCTTAGGTTAGAGACAATGAAATGACCGATGCTTAATTCCTTTCTCAAGTTCACGGAAGAAGAATAAGAAGAAGAAGAAGAAGTAAACTAGATCTAGTAAATAGACTCTTGATTGTCTTTAATTATCTTGACTATGTAACTCTTTTCAATACAGATTCTCATAGCAGCGATTTCGAGCCAATTCCCTCTATCCAAAGTAAAGTACACCTGAAAATATGATTTTCCTATAGTCCTTTGAATTTCCTTTCCAAATCATATTTTAACATTAAATTCCACCTTGGATGTGAGAGTTATGCCAATTTTGGCGCATGATATATATTTAAATCAGCACTGCGAGAAAACTGAAATGCATCCTACGTTCATCTCTTTTTATCTTCAATAATTCCTAAAAATTGAGAGAAATCTCATAAGAATTCATAAAAGGAATATTGAGAGGATGAAAATGCAATTGATTTCTGAATTAAAATAAAATTATCAAAAAAATCTTGATTAATTATCCTAAATGATGCTCAAATAAATGATGAATATGCATTCATCAAAATACCTTGGGACTTGAATCTTTGCTTGTCCTCAAGCAAATTAAATTATAAATAAAGTCCAATTTATACTCCCAATATGTCATTCCTCACCCTTATAACATCACTATAATCCTTACCTCTAATTTTTGGCCAAGTGACACAATCTCCTAGAACCATGTAACATAAAATTATATATTCCCTATCAAACAATTATCACATCTTGCTTCAAAAATGAGATTTTGTAGAAAAATAGGCTTCATCTTACTTTGACTTTGACTCTCTCAATTTTTATTTTATATTTGTAAGTTTTTGAACAAGAACAAGATGAAATTGGGGGGTGCATAATTAGAGAAAGAAGTGATGAAAAAATATTGATCCCTCCTCTATTCGACTCGGGATATGAATTTGTGGAGTTGTGGCTATATTGGTCACAATATTTTTTTCATGTGCACTTTTGGCATGTTTTGATGGTACACCCCTTTTTGGGATATGGAGTTTTTATTTTGGGAGGCATGCCACCCCAGACTTTGATTTTTGTCTGGTGGAGATTCTTTGCTTCCCTTTTCTTTGAAAAAATAGAGGGAAGGAAGAGATGTTCTTGTTCTTATATCTTCAACATTTTTTTATATTTTATCAGAGAGTGTCATTTCTCTAGTCAAAGTATTCCTAAAAATCACATCATACAAATTTTATAACAAGATAATCCATTGCTTAAATATAGGGAAACATTATGCTTGGTTCTGATCGATTCCATTTGACTTGCCTACTTTTCCAAGGAGTGATGTTATTTGGGGGTCCTAGGTGACACTGGTTTTAGATTTGTAACAGATTTTGCAATTTTTTTTACTAAATTCAAGGGGGTAAAATTATAAACATCTATTTAAACTGGCCGACTAGGTAATGACCTTTATACAATAAAAGAAACTAAAACATGGCTGACTAGATAATGGCCATAAAAGAAGAAAATATAGAAGCAACTATATGCAAAACAAAGGAAAACAAGATGTTGAAAGGAAAAGATAATGGGGGAGAGTTGAAACATACCACCCACCTCCACCCCAGACTTAGAATTTTGCTCGTCCTGAGCAAAAACCAAAACTGATATGGAGGGAAGAAAATTCTTGGATTCACTAGGAGGCCCTCGTAGCTCAAAATATGTCCATCTAAAGGGAATGTCAATGATGGTTGGGGCTTTGAACAGAGGATCTTCATGGTACACCCAATGGATGGGTGGTCGTGGAAGCTTGAAGAGGTTTTCTGAATGATGTTGCTTGTCACCTCACAGTCCTTTGAGTAGGATCCACATATCTTCCTTCAACAATGAAAGTAGTGTTGGAGATGAATGTGGATTGGGGGAGATTGACAGGTGCCAGTTGGGTAACAAATCTAGTGTCAGATTTGGAAGATCATGCAGAGGATCCAGCTTATCTTTTTTCCACCTAGATCTACATGTAGTGGAGAGGGTGCCAGTATTGGAAGAACTGGTTTGTTAGCTGAGTAAACAATCACATGGAGATGTATGTCTTCCAGGTGGATTATGCAATAAGGTGCATCCGAATCCTTTACCCCATATATGGAAGCCAATGGATTTGGTGTGGATGACTCACAAATGGCATAATTGTCGTCATAATTATAAAAAATGATCAAGCCAGGTTGTTCCATCTCTATTGGGGAACTGTCCATCTCTTCTTCATAAAAGATCCCATCAACATGGATGTCTATGGAGTCATTAGGATCCTTTACTATGTTGGAGGGGAGATCTGATTCCTTTATAGGACATGTGCCCAACTCAATGGGATCAAAAGGCATCGTCTCCTAATATAACGGTGGAATGTAAGGTTCTTGTGGTGGTGGAATCACCTCATCAGGTTCAACTATATGTGGAAAAAGAGGTTGTTGAGTGAGGGCATATTGCTCTTGATGAGGAAGCCTTCCAAAAGAATCCATCAATGCATCTTGGGGAAGTGATGGTACATTGGTCACAATAGGCTCAACCAAGATGGGATGATTATTGTAAACATCCAAATATAGGCCTACAACTGAGAAAGGTGGTGGAGCCTTAGGTTGTTGGGATGATCTTTGAGCCCACCGGTCTATAACCTTTTTGTGAAAAGATTCTTGATTCATGAATTTATCCACATAGGCCTCCATCCACTCATTTTTTGACTTATATGGATAGTCAGGGCCCCATAGAGTTGTGGCCCTAGGTAAACAAAGTTCTTCATTTGCAGCATTCTTAATTTCTTTAAAACACCTATCCATATCCTAATCAAGGTTGTGTTGAATCTCAACTACTTCACATTGGACTTCTTATAAGGGTGGCGGTTCATTACACCTCAAACGAAGCAGATTGGTCATTCACATCAACTAGATTAACATCCACAATGGAAGTAATTGGTGGAGCTTTAGGTACTGGAGTTGGTTCTACTTGATTGAAGATGATATAATCATCGTCGTCATCATCGATTATAATCATCCTTAGCCTCTCTGGTTCTAGATTAAAAAATGGCGACGCGGAATTAGCATTCGGCGAGTGTCGCATACACAGTTAATATCGAGTGTAGAAAAAACATACTGCTGGAATGGAAACTCAGTAGAAAGAGGAGATAACACTTTTGAAATGTTATTCGGAAGGCATAAAAAATGAAAAAAAAATTCAAAAGTTTTTTGGGGTTCGAGAAAACAATATGTTGTCCTCCGGCAATGACGCCAAATTGTTAATGCATCGAAGTGCACTACATTCACTAAGATAATTATCCAAGAATTTTATACTTTTTCTACTTTCCAGTTAAGGTTAGTATAGAAAGGGTCGATCCCAAATGACAACTTTTTATTTATTTTTAGTATTTTTTTAGAATAGAAAGTAAAGATCGGGTTGGGGTCTGATGATTATCACTAATACAAAAAGAAAAAAAATAAGAACAAGATTGTACTTAATAAGAAATAATTTGCCCAATCACAAGGAAAATTGAGATGATTGTTAGCACAAGTAAACTATTATGAATGAAAGACTAGAATGTAAAGAGAGTGGATCAAACACAAGAATAAATCCAGAGATGGAGAATTTAGGCTTTAGGGGTTTTCACCACCTTAGCCTAGGTGAGAATAGACTAATCCTTTAAAATGACGATTACGATGAAGGCATGCAAATTAATAAAAATTCACAAAAGATGGACTCCACATGAGCACATTGGTCTTGGTTCTCATATTTCTTAATCCATCATCCCAAAAGAGGAAGATATATAGTCATTTCAAAACCTCTACGCGATTGATTCTATTGTTCTAAATCTAGATTTCCATGGTAATTTCCATCCGGATTAACATGTGATCAAGCCAATTAATTACTTTGATAGATCAACAGTTATTAGAATTAAAAGTCATCTAGAAGTCATTCTAAGGAATTAGTAAATTTAAGCCATGGCTAAGGGGCTATTCCTCTTGCCTCGATAGAGAACTACTCACTCATGCTTGTGGAGAAAAGGGAGATGGAGGAAAGAAGAGTTCTAGCCATAGTCTAGACTTATCAAAGGATTAGATCCTTAGGCTAGAGACAATGAAATGACCAACGCTTTATTCCTTGCTCCAGTTCATGAAATAATAAGAAGAAAAAGAAGTAAACTAGATCTAACGGGCATGGTAAAAGAACAATGATTGAAGAACACCCTTAACTTGTAAATTACCAATCTTTATTGATGAATCGAAAACAAGAACATAATAACACAAGAATGATTGCTCAGAAATCTCTAGTACCAAGGATGATACAAAAGATGATGAACCCACCCTCCTTTTATAGGAGAAGGATGGGGTAGGCTTCCCTCAAAAGAGGGGGAAAAAGGGGGGTAACCGACAGTTTAAATTTTTTAGATCTAGTCAATAGACTCTTGATTGTCTTTAATTATCTTGACTATGTAACTCTCTTCAATGTAGATTCTCACAGCAACGATTTCGAGCCAATTTCTGCTATCCAAAGAATTTATAGTACACCTGAAAATATGATTTTCGTTTAGGTATTTTAATTTTCTTTCCAAATCATATTTGAACATTAAATTCTTCCTTGGGATGTGAGAGTTATGCCAATTTTAGTGCAAGATATATATTTAAATCAGCAATGCTTCAATAACTGAAGTGCATCCTACCTTCGTCTCTTTTTATCTTCAATAATTCCTGAAAATTGAGAGAAATCTCATAATAATTCATAAAAAGAATATTGAGAGGATGAAAGTGCAATTGATTTCTGAATCAAAATAAAATTACCAAAAAAATCTTGATTAATTATCCTAAATGATGCACAAATAAATGATGAATATTCATTCATCAGCATAGGAAGCATAGTCACAAAGGAAGAAAGAATTACATGTGGGGGGGAATAAATAAAGAGATTGATTAAAGTGAAGTAAATTGTGGAATGTATTAAAGATTTAATTTTAGCCAACTAAATGAATAGTCAATTGTAATCCTTTTGACACAAAATTTATCATGTTGGCAAATGAAGACGTGACAAACTCAATTTTAACATCAATTTTATCCTTTTTAAATCATTCTGTATTTATTTATTACTTGTAAGTTTAGTACAATATTAATGTGTTTAATATCTTTCTTAGTACTTGATACTTTACTTTATAATTTTATAACTATTTTCATATATTAGTCTTAGTATCATTCTAGAGTGTCAATTTAAAATAGATAATGATTAATCAATGAATATGTATAATTACTCCCCATTTGATGACTTAATAAATTAATTAACTATCATTAACTGTATAAATTGTTATTTGTTAAATTATATATATATTTTTGGCTCTCAATACTCTTAACTAATCTATTCAAAGAAAAAGAATGTAATTATATCATAATCAGAAAAGGACCTAGGACAAGGGAAGGTTGAATTGTTGTCCTGGATTCGGGTATGCTGCAACACCAATCTTAAATATCAACTCATGACATAAACAACAACTAAAAGTAAACATATCTCACCTAGGTGACTAAGTCCCAAGAAACATGTCTATGGAACTTTTTTACAATAATAGTGTTAGACTATATATTTCAAACCCCACATATTATTATTTGTAATAGATTGTAGTCTATTATATGATGACTACTCACAATCCCTGTTTCTATCTCAAACATTAAACTTGGACTGGGGCACTTCTAAAAACTATTGTGTCATTTTCATGGTGGATTTTTTGTCCAAGTGTAATAATTAGTTACATTTTTATTCAACTTTGGAAAAATATCAGCAAATCCCAAGGTCAATAAAAATGGTAATGGTATACTCCAATTCTCCATTAAAAAATGTAAAGGAAACAATTTGGTTCAATAGATACATTTTAATATTTAGTCCTTGATGACTATCTAATTACAAGAAATATTTCACAGGTGTTTCTCAGTGAAATCAAAATCTAGAGTAACATGTAATATTTTTTAGTTGGCCATATTGATATCTTAGTTGCAATAATATGTAGAATAAAAAGAAAACATTTTCCAACTAAAAAATATAATTTTTCTTATAAGTAGACAAATTTTGTGATTGTACTTTGAGAAAAAAATCCATTTAATGCTTGATTTTGAAGAAGTTAAAAAACTTTAATACGCATAATAATGTGTTGTATGTTGACGATAGATATTTGACAAACTTATATACTTGTACTTTAAAATATTTTAAATGAACATTAATATGAAAATGGTTTAGAATTGTCTTTATGAGAAGAAGTCAAAATTGACAAATGTGAAGTGAATATAATTTATAAGAAAATGTTAAAATAAGAGAACATGTCTTATCATATACACAAATTGTACAAATAATTTTGTCAAGTAAAAAAATGAATGGAAAATATGGATGATTCATGTAATTAATATATGGTAACTCTATATATACAAGAACTAATCCAAACTCTCCTACGTTTTGATTTTTTACTATAATACCTAGAGTTCTCTTGTCCTAGATACTCCAAGATTCTAGTATGAGTCAAATATCTTCAATATGTTAGTGATCCAACCTGAACCTTCAATGAAAAACTTTTGCCAACCTCTATGATAAAACCTAACTTGAATGAAACTGGATAGCCTCACTCATATATCAATTAGGATTGACTCTAGGATTGTTTGGTGTTTATATGATTGAGTTAGTTTTTCAAAATTGTTACATGATGGAGTCAATATTGAGAGTTTGTCTTGTGGTGTGGGGTTTGTATCTTGATTAGGGTACAATGTGAATTAGACATAAGGTGATGATTTATGATAACACTATGGGATTTGATTTTAGGTTACTGAATTGAACAATACCTAGAACATATTTAGTATCTACCATGACCATAGTAAGCAAATTGTGGTTACTTTTTCCCTTATCATAATTAATCTTGGTTTTAGTTAATTGTCGAGTATATCTTCCAAATGTTTGAAGTTTCATTTTTTGGGGGTAATTAATTATTACGGTTGGTATAGAAACAAGTTAAAGCTAACTACACATGTGTAACATATTTTCATTGAAATAGTTACTTTTCAGATCTAGTTGCATTAGTAATGATCCTTTGTTGGTTCTTACATCCTAGGTCAAGAATAGAGTAAGTGATAAAATGGTTAGAAGTGGTGTAAAATAGAAAACAATTGTACTAAAAGATGACCTGAGTAAAATTGGATCAAAGGATGCAAAAATATAATTTAACATTATGGGGTAAATAATCAATATTCACATTGATGAGAATTAAATGATAAATGAAAAAATACTATCATAAAAAATGTATAACAACATATTAAAAAACTAATAGTTTATATAAAGTCTCTAGAACCTTGAATTAGCTAGATTTGATTCCCAAGTTAATCAAATGATGAGAAACTATGTTGTATCCTTTGAGGTTGATTGAACATGCCCTTGTAAAGTCTAGTTGACCAAAAAAGGGGTTGATACAATAGTTGCATTGTATGAAATTATTCCTTAAAAGTATAATAAATTTTGAAAAGTAAGTTCAAAAATTAGTAGATGAAAATATAGAATGTTGGTTTCAACTAGAGCAAAGAGGCATATATGATATTTCTAAAGTACTCCCACCACTTGCATCACACCAAACACAACAAAAAATGATTTACTTATTTAATTGTATGGGAGTTAGAGATCAAAGAGGATGATAGAAGGAGAACTAGAGATAATATAGTTTGATATATTTCTATATAAGTTCTAAACAATTACATAAGTATTTATTGTTGTTTCGAATCCATTTCTTCCCTACCATATCTTGGAGATGGTGGACCATTAATCCACATTTCCACATCCAATTCATCCTTCTTTTTTCCTTTATTCTTCTTACATTTAGGAGTTAGTAGATTTTTAAGTTAGTAAGTTGAACTGATTTAGGGAAGCCTAACTTTTCTTAAAAAATATTTTCTAAGACTTTTTATTGATTTCTAGGTTCAAACTAACTATACATATATGATCACTTCTCCATAATAAAATAAAAATAAAATAAACAAAACAAATTGTTTTTTACAATGTCCAACGTTTAACATGAAAAAATTCAATCGGTTGAAAAACCATAACTTTTAGATTGGTTAC
Source organism: Alisma plantago-aquatica (assembly GCA_963693085.1). NCBI lineage: Eukaryota > Viridiplantae > Streptophyta > Magnoliopsida > Alismatales > Alismataceae > Alisma > Alisma plantago-aquatica. Next base: position 1,827,491,207 of record OY856409.1, read on the forward strand.
TGTTTTTTTATCTTGTATTTGATGGTATAATAGACAACTCAATGTTATCATAAACTTCATGAACTTCAATACCTATATTAGAAAAATTGAAGAGTGGTTTCATCAACATTGGTTATATGTAAGCCGGTGAGTAGTAGCCCAGCTGGTCACAGCTCGGGGTCCCTCATGAAGGGTCTCGAGTTCGACTCCCGCTGGAAGCGCTGTTTGGAAGTGAATTTTCTGCAGCATCAGCCGACCTCTGATGTGACTTATTGAGATACCGGTGTGCAGATGCACAGGTCTCCCAGGTTTACCATCCCTGATATCTGGGCCTCCGCCTAGGGGGGTGGGTTTCCCCCATCAAACTAAAAACATTGGTTATATGTAGATAGTTTTGTAAATACAATTGAGTATTTATATCTTAGAATGCTCAATTGAAACCCTGAAGGAAAGATTTGACTCTTTTCAATAATCTTGACCATTTCAATTTTTGCATTTAAATAGCCTAGGAATAGAGACTCTAATTTACACGTAGTTAGTAACTAGCCCAAATCAATTTAACTAGATATCATAACATGAAATTCATTGTGACTGAATCAGAGTGAATCAAATGAATAAAAAGTAAAGATGATGATTAAAGGCTTAAACATAGTAGTTCCTTTTCTAGAGGTTGGCACCATGAAAGGATAAATGGGTGTACATACTGAAACATATCATGATGAGGTTGCGTGGAGGGCATCAATCCAATTTACTTGGATAACGTTAGAAGTAAAGGTTTTCAATTTAAGTGTCACCTAATTTCACATTGAGATGTACAACATTAAAGATAGATCTTGGTGGTATCCCATTCCTAATTATGATGAGAAGATGAGATTACATTCTCATCATGCCTCATGCAGTGATCCAATCATTAAGGAATGCATATATCATGATTAATGTGTTGTTTTATAACCTATGACACCATTCTAATGTACCCATGATAAACAACCCTAGTTTGGACCTTGTTGAGTCTCCCTTTCTAGATGTAGAAAACCTTATTATGGATAATGTTTGTCAACTTTGTTAGTATCTTAAGATTATATCATGATTCCTTCAGAAATTGAGACTTCTTTTTGGTTAATACAATCAAGTGAGTTAGAGGAGAACAAATAATGAATATATGAAGAAAAGTATTACTTCTTAAGTCAATGGTTGGTGAGGAAGTATATAAGTAACAAATTAATTTTATTCTTCATAGATTGAATTTGTCAATATTTAGCTCTAACCTATTTGTAGTTATATTAGCTTCAAATTTTGCAATATCATAAAATATTTGAGATCGGCTATGCCTCATAAATTTTGTGTCATATATTTTCCACTACTAAATATTATCTTTTATATTTGATAGGAGAATTTCACTCACTGATCTAGTAACTCACCCATCTAGCAAACCATATTGTAGGATAAGTTGAAGCTAATGAAGGGAACAAAGAATCAACTACCTGACATTATACAAAAAATCAGTTAGATATTAGCTAGTATGGCATGTTCATGGCTCCCTTTTAGCACAAAGTCTAGGATAGTAGCATGAGGAGTATTGGACATAGTTGTTCTACACTTTTAAAACAAGAATATGCAATTTTTCATGCTTCCCTAAAATATCATGAAATATTTGGGATCTACTATGCCTCATTAGTTTAGTGTTATATCAATTCAATTCTTAGATATGTACTTTTATGCTTAATTGGAGAATTTCACTCACTAATCTAAAATCTCACTCATCTAATATATAATATTTTCTCTCAAGTTGAAGTCAATGGAGCAAATAAAGAGTCATATGTATGTTTTATGCACAAAATCAGAAATATACTAGCTAGTATGGTGTATGCATGGGTCTATTTTGAATCACAGTCAAAGATAGCATCATGTTTAGCAATGGGCATCTAGTTCTTGCTCTATTATTAACATTGGAGTCTAAAAAATGTTCATTCTTTCTTGAAATATGAATGTGATCAACAACTATGGTTAAAGACAACATATATTTTCTACAAGGAAGAATGTTTGTGAACAAGAACATTTCTTTATTTGATATCTCTTATGAAAACAATAATGTTTCCATAAGTTTATTTTTTAATGAAATAAAAGTTCTTGTCATGATATTTGTTGATATTCCTTCCCAGGCTCTAATTCAAAGTCGTAATATATGATTTTGGTGTTGGGTCTTGAAAACCTGCTACATGGTCTTAGTTTGAGTTTAGATGTACCATAAGTCTATGATGTTTTCACAATATGTTAGGTATCAAGAAGAGTTATAATGTTCGCTCAAGTCAGATTCAATAGTTGGGTTCCCTGACCAAATAGTTGAGTACTTATATAGACCAATATGTTTCTTGCCAAAGGTTTCTCATAGATATACCTAGCTAATATGTTTTGGAATAAAAATGTTTGACTAGAAATGTTTCCTAGACATAGTGTTTTATAATTTCATTACATATTAATAACAATGGGCTCCTTATAAACACACATATAAAATTAAATTATATTCCCATTCCTTTGTAAAAATTATATATCACATATAATGGATAGTTTATTACTTTATAGATACATATGTTTAAACTATAAGGTAGTTTTATTTTATAACAAATAATATTATGAACTAAAATGTTTTTTTCTTTTATAATAGAGAATATTAGATATATAATAAATTTTTACTCTGATACACATAATGATTTAGATGAATACCACACATTAAAGTGATACACACACAAACATATATATATATATATATATATATATATATATATATATATATATATATATATATATATATATATATATATATATATATAATCATTTATAACATAAAATGCTTATCGTCCCATCAAATAAATTCTTCTATATAACTCTAATTGCAAGAATGTATATGTATGGAACATGTAGGAATCAAAATGAGGTAGGTAGTTGATAGAGTGAGTAAGATAAATTTCATTTGTAAAATATTGTATATGAAAGATGTTTTTATGTATTAGATAAGATACTAGAATAAGAGTAAATTGAACAATTAGATTGAACATATATATATTATCATGTGAAACAAGCGAGATGAGTAAATTATTAAACATGATAGATTTTGAAATCAATACATAATACTTGTACAAAGGACTTTGGTATTCATATGTAATATTTTATTTTAAACCATGGTTTACATTTTGATAGTGGTCCTGGTTTATGGTTTTTTATTTTTAAATCATATTTTGTTTCATGGTCAAGTTATGTTCCATGTCCTTTTGAGTACAAATTTTGAAGTAAATTTATTTATTTATGTCACTCATACTAAATAGAAAATTATTTGACATTTAAAATTTTTTAGAGCATTTAAATATATATATACATATATATACGTACAATTAAATAGATAGAAAATAAAATTAGGGATGAAAATATGATAAGAGACGAAGTTAAAAATACATATTCATTGCTTATAAATCATGAAAACTTGAATTATGTGGAGATAATAAGTTGGATCTAAAAAAGGGATGCATATCTTGACCTTTCCCACTCAATTATTTTAATATGAGATCTTTCCTTATAATACTAACTCTTAAAATATTTTCTTTCAATTTTTCACAATCAAAAACTAAGATTGTCTAGAATTATGGGAATCCAGAATCCATCACAAAATACAAGTTAGATTAACAATAATTTTAATTAAGCTACATTATAGGTCAATATTGAATATAATCACCAAAAAATATATTGTAGTGATCAACCTAGAACTAGTTGAGGACTCAAATAGATTCAAAAGCTGATAGGTTGTTTTTTTTGTGGTGCAATACTTCACACCTAAATGTGATAGTAAACCGAAGACTATATATCAATATCCCATGATGTAGTGGAATTTAATCAAATGATTTCTAATAATCCAATATGGATGCTATAGAATGATATTGCCTTATAGAGGAGTATCCCAATTCATTCAATATACCAGTAACCCCATTCCATCATGACTTCTTTTCCGCCCTCCAATATCCTTTGAATTTGATAACTTTTAGGAATACATTTCGACAAGGAAGAATAAGAAGATTATTCTTTATGTTTCTGAAGGTTTTTACCGATAGAATAAATTGTTGATATTTCCTTTGAAGGAAAATATGCTACACTATCATTGAAGCATATAAGAAAACCATTAGATTCTTCTCAAACTTTTATACCTCTTTCAAAATCTAAAACTAAAACTAAAATTAGTACATATAAGAAATTAAAAAATTGAGAACATAGAATATGAAAAATTCTAAATATGTATATGTTTGTATAAAGAGTAACATAAAAATTCATTTCCACACTTTTTAAAGTGAAACCATCATTCATATTGTCATACAAGCCCATTTTGTATGTACTAGAAATATTTCTAAAATAATGACAAGTATTGAGAAAATTAAGTAGTAAGAATGATTCATATGAAATATAAAGTTTCAAAATTAAGTAAAAGAAGAGAATATCGATAGTAGCGTGTTCTTTATTTTTCTTTCTTTTACAAACTGTGTGCATTCAATTTCAGCATCAATTTACTTATTCAATTTAATCTTGGTATAAAAAACTCAGACTAGAACAAGAAAAAAAAATAACAGTATTATTCATCCATACGAGAGTAAGGATTTGAGGGTGAGAAATTAGAAAAAAGATTAGCAAAACTTTGTAGTATATAATAACATTATTAAAATGAGATGGGTCAAGCAAATAAGAATTACTTCATATTCTCTAGGGTTGGTGTATTGTTTCTACATGAAAATATATCTTCCTTAAAATTGTGACAAAGTGAAATTTAGCATTATTATGAATTAATTCCAATTTTACCCTCATTATGTTCATTCTTGACCCAAATATATTTTTCTTAGCCTCTAAATTAATATTGATACTCAAATTCGAAATATGGTGATAAATGAGAATATTATACACTTTGTGACACCACATATTTGATTAATTTATTTCTCTACTCAAAGATATAATTTGTTCCATAAATCTTCACCATATTGTTCTCAAGATTTTTCTAAATATTCTCCACATTATTTTGAACCTATGATCCAAATTTCATCTCATTTGTACATTCCTATAGCTTCCTATGAATTTTGAAGTTTATGTGTAGAAAACCCCTTTATTTCCATTTTAATTGCCCTTTTATTGTCTATGCCATGTCACCGATCTGCTTGGAAAGGGAGGGGACGAATGCCATCCCTTGGTTCATCCTTCCTACAGATCAGGGCCTGATCCAGGAGTCACGACATCATCTTCAACCTCCCATAATTAGCGGGAAGGTGTGAATGCGACCAAAATGACTGATTAATCACTCGTGATGCGATTTGAAAAAGTAAGCGAGCCAAAATTCTTGCCTTGCAATTTTCAAACTCATCAAATCCAAGTTTGACCCCATTTATTGCTCTGCCTTTCTGCCAAAATGAGTTCTTAACTTTCCATTCTCACTTTGATGGAATTGGTCATTTTCCAAAACTCAATCTAATCTTATAGACCACCTACAACCCTATAACTAGGCTCCTATGACTCGCCATCACCAAACCTTGTGATAACCATCATCCTCTCTCTTGCTCTCGGCCTTGGATGCCTACATTTTACACCTATGATCACCTACTACCTTAGCAGTGCCACTGCACACCACTCTGGGCATTCCTCTTCCTCATCATCTTGCCTCAAACCTCCGTTGCCACTCAACTCGTAAAACCACGACGAACTCAAACGGCTATCTAGCAGCCCACAATGATGCCCCCTACACCCTTTCCCCTAACTTCGGTGAGATGGTCTGTCGTCTCTACGTGCTCATTTGTGGGGGGTAGGAACGGAAGAAAGAATCCCTAAATCGTGGTTCAAGGAGGAAGACTATCAATCCATTGAACCAATCATCTATTCCAACAAACATCAGTCGAACTAATCAATCGAGCGTTGAACCAGCCAAATATGAATTGAACCGGACCACTAATTGAGTAATCTGTGTGCCTACATGGCATAGTCTCAACCGCCCAATCAGGTAAGTCCAACGATCAGCCTTTTTTCATATTAAGGAATTTTTACATCTCTCTCTGCTCGAAAATCAAATACATGATCACATCTTGCAAAAATCATATCTCTTGATTCCTAACTCCAAAAATTACGTATAAATAGTCTACCTTGATCAAAAAAACCAATGGATCATTTTAAAATGGTTTTAAAGCCTAATTCCTTATGTATTTCACTGATATACCTAAAACTTTATCTCTTTCTTATTTAATTTGTCAAATGATCCAATACTGGCGTTTAATCTTTGGAAACCCTAATATCTATCTACTGATTATCTTAAAATACAAACCTAGATCTAATCTAGTTGACTCATCTACTCTTGAAAATTTATCTTCTACTTTAAAATGATTTCTATGAAGAAGGATTAATCTTGATATTTTGGGTGATTGATATTAATCTTGTGAAACCCTTGATCATTGGACCTAATATTTGATCTCTGAACTTACTTGTATATCAATCAAAACTTGATCTACACCCTTAAACTTCTTCCATGATGATGATCTACAAATTTATGATGACTTGGATAATGATCATAAATTTAGGGTTAACACATATGATCCTAGAAAACCTAAGTAGGTCATCCACACTTGAAATATTATTGATGCTTGAAATAATGTTGGACATATTGAAATATTGGTTGATTATAAGTGATGACCTAACCCTAAGCTTGACATAGGAAAGTGTAACCCTAATCTCAAATATTGAAACATGATCTTCAAATATCATGATCTTAACCCTTGATCTAGATATTTTTGATTTAGGATCTTACTCAAAGGGTTGACCTAATACTTGTTGAGATTTGTACTCTAAAATCTTCGATGAAAGGTACACTATTATATATCCTCTTTGGTTGTATTGAAGATACTTTTTATGTATCTCTTGATTGTATACTTGGATATATACTTGGTTGAGCTACTATTCCCTATTCATTAGTCTTCCATTTTTCGTATATTATATTTTGAGAAAAACATGAGAACATAAATGATATTGGCCATTATGACTACTTGTATATTGATGATGATGATGATGATGTTGATAATGTTGATATTGAGTGCAAGTGAGCTCCTCATTTAGAGGTGGGACTTATACATTGGTCTCCTACCTCATATGGAGAGAAGGAGCCTAGTGACCTCCCCCATCGCGTTGGGGCAATGGAGTCACACAAAATATATAAGCATGCTTCTCAATTACAACATAATGGGAACTTGTAATAAAAATTATTTTTCTCAAAATAAACATCTTGTCGAATAAATTTTTGATTTGGAAAATCACTTGTTATACTTTTCTTGAATATAAGGCATGCCAAGTATACTCTTTTTCTATACCATTTTACTTGATTTTGATAGTGTACCATGCAATTGCATGATTGTGTCTCGGTTTTCTTGATTTTAGGAAAAACAAATAGAACACTGACTAGATCACTTCCGCACATGATATACTCTAATGACAAGGATAAATCTGCAATATCTCCAATTTTGGGCTAGTTTGTTCTTTAAATCTCCTGTTTTTGAATTACTATTTCTTATTGTGTATGCCAGTGTGTGAGATCCTATCAGGCCACTCAGAGACAGGTGCTTCAATCCTATTACCACTGTACAGGTAGTGGGATTGGAGTAAGAATGGTTCTATGACAATTAGTATTAGAGATTACACACTCCCATATACTTTAAGTAAATAATTTCTTGAGTCTCTTGAACCCCGAAAACCCTAAAATCCATAATGGTGAAAATTGAGGTGTCTAGGCTCGGGGTTCTGGCATAATTTCTCCTATTAATCTTCATAGTGGTTGAGATTCCCCACTCTACCTAGCCTTAATTGATCCAGAACTGGACCTAAAGGTTCTCTGTTGAAAACATAGAGAGTCTTCTAGCATCTCATCTCTTCTTTAAGGACTACCCTAAGCCACCCAAGCAGATGATGATTAGGTAGTCTTCTCATCTCATCACGTGGTCCTTCTCATGATATTTTACCACATTATTTCTCGATTATGGGTAACTTATATATGGGAAAAATTTACTAGAAATTGTGAAAGTTGATTAAGAAATTGATGACATGATCTGACCATGGTTTGAAGACTCAATTTTGATCAATGAAAATTTTGAAATCAAATAATCATGTATGACCCTTAATATCATGCAAACTCAATTTAGCTAGAACTTGACTACATGCTTCCTATGTTTGAGGTAAATAATAATAATCTTGTTTTGATGAAATAAGAAAGTTGTATACCTTATTGTTGGTAAGGTCCATACTTGATTAATGACCATGTTGCTCTATTATTGATTAAACCTCAAGCATAGTTAAGCAAACTCGTACCCTATTTTGATACAAAACATGATTATGCCATCAAATTATTAACCGTTATGACTTAAAAAATCATGATGTAGGACTATGATGCTAAAAGTAGTTTCCCTAGTGACTATTGATGCCTTTTGCAATCTCGATTTTGATATGATAATTATGGACCTAAATCCTGCACTATTAATCTCTAATTCTTCGAACGCCCAATCTAAATCCATGATTTCCATATTATATCACTACCTTGATCATGAAAGGAAAGGAATGCAACTATTACCTTGACTTTGTAAAATCTTGACATTATTACCCTATCAAAATCTTGAATTTTGATCTTATGACCTAGATAGTGTGATTTGACCATCAATTCTCTCCCTATTTGAATAAGCTCACTGGATAATGACTAATATAGGTAATGTGATAGATTAGGGTGGTAGTTGACTCATGAGTCCCCTAACCTAGGTCACATTCCTATTGCGACTACCTCTAAATTTTCATCTTGTTGATTATTTAGAGTTTGGAAAGCTATCTCCTTTCACCCGATTTGGATCAGTTGATTTAAGATCAATAGGCTAAATCCAAGATGATATCGATACTCGATCTTGAATAGTGATAATGACCTTGATATATGACAATGTAAACTATAGCTTGTGGTGGACTTCCTATATAGACCTAGGTCTAGATCATTCATCAAACTTGGATACCATGATAATGAAATATTGATATGTTGCTCAAATATTTCTTGAATATTGTTGCTTGAAATTGAATATAGATGAGTGATCTCCTCCAAGGTATAAATAGGAATCTAAACCTAGCTTTGGAATATTTATACATATGATCAAATTTTGGATCTATGACTTTTGGTGTCTAAAATATCGACTCTTAATATTGATTAATAGAATTGTGACTCGTGATTATAAATTTCAATAAAGATACAAATCCTATGTTTACATTATTTGGACCTTGAGATCACCCTAGGTATATGACTAATGACATCAAAATCCCAAATCATGAAATTTTTGAAATGATGACTATTTTGACTCTCTCAATTTATGATTTAAAGTTTAGCTCTTTTTAGGATAGGGTGGGACCTTACATTGATTTTGAAGCTCAAAATAATGATATTGAAAGTATGATGTTGTCTCGACATTGTTGAAATATGAAATCTCAAATCATGGATGTATAACCCCACCTAAGACAATGTATAATCTTCGACCCTGAGATATTGGGATTGAAAGACACCATGTACACTTGATTCAATGACTCTATTTGTTTGACCTAAGATGAGATCTCTCCAAATTTGTGGTCAATAGGATACTTTCCATATTTGTGGCTCATAGGATGACTTTGAACAATATATGCATTGACCTTGATACTCAATTGCTTGATGATGAAATGATGTTGGTACCAAGTTGGTTATGATATGGAACAAGGAATCCCAATTGTTATTATTTGACTACTTGAATTTTGAGGACTTGATTTTGATTATATAGTTGAGGATACTCCAGTAGTTGATGATATGATCTAGATTTTGGATAATCCAAATTTTGCAGATATTTTTGAATTTTGGGGACAAAAATCCTTTTTAAGTAGTGAAGGATGTGACAAAGTGAAATATAGCATTATTATGAATTCATTCCAATTTTACCCTCATTATGTTCACTATTGACCGCAATATATTTTTCTTGGCCTCCGAATCAATATTGATACTCAAATTCAAAAATATAGTGATCAATGAGAACTTTATACACTTTGTGACACCACACACTTGATTAATTTATTACTCTACTCAAAGATATTATTTGGTCCATAAAACTTCACCATATTGTTCTGAAACTTTTTCTAAATATTCTTGACATTATTTTTAACCAATGGTCCAAATTTCATCTCATTTGGACATTCCTATAGCTGTCTATGAATTCTTGAAGTTTATGTGTAGAAAACCCTTTTGTTTCCCTTTTAATTGCTCTTTTATTGGCTATGCCACGTCACCGATCCGCTTGGAAAGGGAGGGGATGAACTTTATCCCTTGGATCAGACTCCCATGGATCAAGGCCTAATCATGTGGCCACAACATCATCGTCAACCTCTCGCTATCAGTTGGGAGGTGTGAATGCGACCAAAATGATTGATCTATCACTCGTGACCACAATTTGAAAAAGTAAGCAAGACAAAATCCTTGACTCACAATTTTGAACTCATCAAACCCAAGTTTTACCCCATTTATTGCTCTTCCTTGCTGCCAAAATGAGTTCCTCACTTTTCATTCTCACTCTGGAGGCCATGGCCATTTTTTAAAACTCAATATAACCCTATAGACCACCTACAACCCTATAAATAGGCTTCTATGACTCGCCATCACCACACCTTGTGATAACCCTCATCCTCTCTCTTGATCTTGGCCTTGGGTGCCTATATTATACACCTCTAATCACCTACTGAATTAGCGGTACCACCGCACAGCACTTTGGACGTTCCTCTTCCTCGTCATATGGCCTCAATCCTTCGCTGCCACTCAATTCACGAAGCCACGACGAACTCGAATAGCTATCTTGTAGCCTACGGTGATGCCCCTACTCCCTTTCCTCCTAGATCTGGCAAGATGGTCTTCCACGTTTGTGTTCCATTTCCACTGGGGATGGAATGGGAGAAAAGAATCCACGAACTATGGTTCAAGGAGGAAGACCACTGGTCCATTGAACCAACCAGTCGGTCCAACAAACATCAGTCGAACCAATCAATCGAGCATTGAACCAACTGAATCCAAATTGAATTTGACCACTAACTAAGCAAGCCAAGTTCCTGCGTGGCATAGTCTTAGCCACCCGATCAAGTAAATCCAATGATCGGCCTTTTTTCATATTAAGGTATTTTTACATCTCTCTCTGCTCAAAAATTAAATAAATGATCAAATCTTGCAAAAATCATATCTCTTGATTCCTAACTCCAACAATTACGTATAAATAGTCGATATTGATCAAAAAATCCAATGGATCATTTAAAAATGCTTGTGAATCCTAATTCCTTATGGATTTCACTATACCTAAATCTTAATGTCTTGCTTATTTAATTTATCAAATGTTCCAATAATGGCGTTTAATCCTTAGAAACCCTAATATCTGACTCTAATGATTATCTTGATGTACTAAAGTAGATCTAATCTAGTTGACTCATATACTCTTGAAAATGAATCATCTACTTCAAAATGATTTCTATGAATAAGGATTAATCTTGATATTTTGGGTGATTGATCTTAATCTTGTGAAACCCTTATTGATCACTTGTATATCAATCAAAACTTTATCTAGACCCTTGAACTTCTTCAATGACGATGATCTACATATTGATGATGACTTGGATAATGATCATAAAGTTAGGGTTAACACATATGATCCTAGAAAACCTAAGTAGGTCATCCACACTTGAAATATTCTTGACACTTGAAATAATGTTGGACATATTGAAATATTGGTTGATTATAAGTGGATGAACTAACCCTAAGGTTGACATAGGAAAGTGTAACCCGAATATCAAATATTGAAGCATGATCTTCAAATATCATGATCTTATCCCTTGATCCAGATATTGTTGATTTAGGATTTGACTCAAAGGGATGACCTAATACTAGTTGAGATTTGTACTCTAAAATCTTCGGTGAAAGGTACACTATTATATCTCCTCTTTGGTTGTATTGAAGATACTTTTTATGTATCTCTTGATTGTATACTTGGATATATACTTGGTTGAGCTACTATTCCCTATTGATTAGTATTCCATTTTTTGTATATTATATTTTGAGAAAAATAAGAGAACATAAATGATATTGCCCATTATGACTGCTCGTATACTGATGATGATGATGATGATGATGTTGATAATGTTGATATTGAGTGCAAGCAACCTCCTCATTTGGAGGGGGGACTTGTACATTGACCTCCTACCTCATACGGAGAGAAGGAGCCTGGTGACCACCCCCATCGCGTTGGGGCTTAGTGTCACATAGAATATATAAGCATGCTTCTCGATTATAGCATAATGGGAACTCATAATAAAAATTACATTGCTCAAAATAAACATCTTGTCGAACAAATGTTGGATTTGGAAATTCACTTATTGTACTTTTCTTGAATATAATTCCTGCCAAGTATGCTCTTTTTCTATAAATCGTATTACTTGATTTTGATAGAACACCGTGCAATTGCATGATTATGTCTCAATTTTCTTGATTTTAGGAAAACAAATGGAACACTGACTAGATCGTTTTCGCACATGATATACTCTGATTACAAGGACAATTCTACAATATCTCCAATTTTGGGTTAGTTTGTTCTTTAAATCTCCTATTTTTTAATTTTTATTTCTTATTGCATATGCCAGTGTGTGAGATCCTATCAGGCCACTCAGGGATGTCTAAGCAGTGGGATTGGGATAGGGGTAAGAATGGTTCCACAAAAAAACATTATTCTAAATAAGTTACTACATGAGAGACATTAATTTATATAAACAAGGCACTTGTGCATATCAAGATTGTATGTGACAATAACATAATTACATTGGTGGTTAGAAATGAAGAGGGATGTGATAAAATGTATTTTTGTGAATGGATCATGTCTAACTTTCATTAATAACACTAGATGGAATTTGAGACATGACATCCAATCCCCTTACTAGACTATAAAGAAGATTATGTACAAAGAATATTGTAATTGTTTACCCTTAAATCAACATGATTTTTTTAGTTTTGACTATTTTTTATGTATTTCACCAAGTCAATACATTTTTATCTATCAAAACCACATGATATATAGATTCAAACAAATATCTAAATTTACAGTACAATTAGATTACGTGGAGTACCAGACTTGGTATATCAAGTAGATATTCCAACTTTACATTGATGCCCTATAAACCATTTAGTCACTAGAAGATATGTTGAGATCTTACAATTTATAGTTTAGGGGAAATTAGGATCAATCATAGAATCTTATAAATTTGGCATGTAGCACTAGTTATGATTACATTTTAGGGTTGGATTCGTACAAGGTATTATCTGGAATAAAGTGTTTATGTACAAATTATTGGTATGAGGTCAAATAAAGCAACTTAATGGTCCTACTATATCTTATGAAGCATGTCATGGAACCATTCTTACCCCAATCCCAATCCCACTACCTCGGCAGCGGTAAAAGGATTGAAGTTCCCATCCCTGAGTGGCCCAATAGGATCTCACACACTGGCATATACAACAAGATATAATAACACATAAAATAGGATATTTAAAGAACAAACTAACCCAAAAATGAGATTTTGTAGATTTATCCTTGTAATCACAGTATATCAAGTGTGGAAGAGATCTAGTCAAGGTTCCATTTGGTTTGCCTAAAATTAAGAAAATCATGACACAATCAATGCATTTGCACGGTACGCTATTAGAAAAATAAGTAAAATAGTTTTAGAAAAATTGTACACTTGGTAGGACTTATATTCAAAAAGTATAACAAGAGATTTTCCAAAACCAATATTTATTTGACAAGATGTTTATTTCAAACAATTCAATTTTCATTACGCGTTCCCATTATGCTGATTCGAGAAGCATGCTTATATATTTTGTGTGGCTCCATTGCCCCTACGAGATGGGGGCAGTCACCAGGTTCCTTCTCTCCATATGAGGTAGGAGGTCGATCAACATGTACAAGATTTGAGATCATTTGATAGGTACAAGTTTCACTCTCTGAGGAGGTCACTTGTAATCAATATCAACATTATCATCATCATACTTCAGGCAGTCATAACGAGCAGTATCATTTATGTTTTCAAGTTTGTCTTAAAATATAATATAGGAAAAATAGAAGCCTAATCAATAGGGAACAATAGCTCAACCAACTATATAGTCAAGTATACAATCAAGAGATACATAAAAATTATCCTCAATACAATCAAGGAGGAGATATAATAACATACCTTTCACTGAAGATTTAGAGTACATATCTCAACAAGTAATAGGTCAACCCTTCGAGTCAGATCCTTAATCAATAATATTGGATCAAGGGTCAAGATCATGATCTTTAAAAGATCATGTTTCAATGTTAGAGATTAGGGTTACATTTGCCTATTTCAACCTTAGGGTTAGGTCATCTACTTATGATCAACAATTCCAAGATGTTCAATACTTATTCATGTGTCAAGAATTTTTCTAGTGTGAATGACCTACCTAGGTATTCTAGGAACATAAGTTTTAAACCTAATTATTATGATCATTATCCAAGTCATTGTCAAATCTTTAGGTCATCATGATGAATTAGCACCAATGATATTTGATATTAGATCAAGTCTCAATTAATATAATGAATAAGATCAAAGATAAAGTATTAGGTCAATGGCTCAAGATATTTCACAAAAATTAGGTCAATCATTAAGATATCCTCATTGAGATTGATCGTTATTCATAGAAATCATTTTAAGGTACATGTTTCATTCTCAAGAGTAGATGAGTCAACTAGATTAGATCTAGGTTAGAATTTCAAGATGATTATCAGAGTCATATATTAGGGTTTCTAAGGATTAAACACCATAGTTAAGATATTGGGGTTTTAAATTGGTTTTAGTTAATTTGACTACAGAGCATGCAATTAAAGAAAAAAATATGAAATATAAGTTAACCCTAGAAATTTCAGCTATTTAACTATCTAAATGAGAAATTAACACTAAAACAAGCAAGGACAATTAACTATGCTAGACTTGTCAAGTTAAACTAGACAATTAACTAAAACGAAAACTAAGACTAAGCAAAGAATTGGACTCAACAACCAACTAGAGTAACTACAATGGAGAACTTAGTAACCTTAAAAAAATCAATGCACCACTAACTAAACAATTAACATTATGAGCAAGAAATTAAACTAAGATAGTAAACAACAACGTGATCGAGGGTTAAATAAATGAATTCGATAAGTGGGCAGTTTGGGGGATGTGAGACTATGAACCATGCATTAGGTTCATATTTGTAAATGCACACCAAGATATTTCTAGCAAACCAAACAACATGGATAGGTGATGTTAGGAGCTCTATCCTACTAGTTGTCTTTGGGTGAAATAGAGGGTGTTTAGGGGAAGTAGTCATAAATTACACTCTATGCAACCTTAGATGAGGCTCAATTGACTAGGGATAAATGAACTAAATCATGGACCAACTCTAGTCTAGGTTTCTAGGTGTGGTTCTCCTAGTGCACTTGGTGGCAAGTTTTGGCATAGAGTGTATGGTAAGGGTATTTAACCTCCTAGTACCAACACCCAACCTCTAACATGATTGTTGCCAAGTGTAGAAGGAAAGACATGCCTAAACACTTAGATCTCACACTTATCAATATTAGAACCAAGTGTAGAAGGAAAGACATGCCTAAAAACTTCTATCTCACACTTATCAATATTGGAATAAAGGGGTAGAAGGATAGAGAGGATAACTATCTAACGGTCCACAAGTGGACTTTGGAGTATCTCCCTTTCAAACCTCCAAATGTCCTCTTTTCCCAATACCTTAGTTGTTTTCGTAGCTCACACACCCAAGCAAGAGGTAGGGATCTACAACCAGCATGAACAAAATATTAGGATAAAATGTAAACATTGTACATGAGTATGTCATTGAAAGTTGTATATGAGCCACATATTCAGACCTGATAGGCCGATAAGGGGGCCTAGATACTCATGAAAAAAAGGGAAACAAAAAGAGACAAGAATATAGAGGAAGAAATATGGATAGTCAATAAAGATCTTCTATTCTTCACCTCAAGCTGTGAAAAGCATGATCTCCTCCTCTAAGGTGGTGTGACATGGAATGGTATCAAGGAATGGAGTGAAAACCCTAGGAAACAAGTGTTTTGAGGTGGAAGAAGTTGGAAATGAAGAAGATGGGAGTAAGTAGGGGCTGGTGGTGAGTAAATCACATACATTTTATTCCCAACCACCACTAAAGCTTATAAAGGGGTCCATGGTATGTATGGTAAGTTGGGGTAATAATGCGGAAAAACCAGTGTAGGGTAGAACTATGCTTATGGGGAATAATGAGCATTGTACCCCACCATGGTTGTGGTGTGTTTAGAGTGGAACATGTTTTTAGAATACTCATGTGGCGCGATGGGTTTAGAACATGAACATGTGGTAAGTGTGCCCTAGGGTAAGTGGAACGATAATTCTATAAGTAGAATGTTTGTAGTGATACGTAGAATGATGCTTTTAGTGACAAATGTCCAAGGTGAATAGGGGATAAATGATAGGGTGTTTAGGGTGACATGGAAGGAGGTGCCACAACCGTTTTGGGTGTAGAATGACCATTGTAGAGGCTAAGTGAAGTGGTCATTCTAAGTAGAACATACATTTTGGCTAGATTGATTCATATAGGACTTGGACGGTTTTTTTAGTGTAGGAGCTCTATGGTGAAAATTGATGTTTCTCAGGATTCATTACATCACTTTTATATTAAATTCTTCATCCATGGATTCCTTTATCTTCTAAGTGAATTTTTGAAAGTTGGGCTATGTTAGAGTAACTTTTGGTGGATTCTTAGGCTTATCCATGCATGGAGAAGTCCTTTGGTTCACCTCTTTCTCTTCCTTCTATCATGTAACATCCTAGTACCTGTAAAACATGCAAAAGCATCTGTAAGTGCATCTGATTTATAAAGGGGGTTATTGGCGAATAACATGGATTATGTGTATCTTGGCATGAATAGTCAGACACAAGTTGAATACCATGACTAGGGATTCATGTACACCCTCTCTCCATCCACCCCTTTCCAACCCACATTGGTGTAATGATATGAGCATGAGAGGTCGATCATCCATTATTTTATATTGTTATATCCAATCTTACCCGAGTTGGTTTCTTTCTTGTCATGTCACTATATACTTTCTTTTGTATGATAAGCCCCATCAAAAAACAAAAACTTAATGAAACCCATCATAATAAAAGGGCTTCATGGGGTTCCTAACACAATCCTCATGTGAAACCTTATTCCTCATCCCTTCTTTGGTTTGTCTTTTATGTTATCCATGCAGCTTATGAAAATATATTTTATGAAATATGTCATTTTCCTAATTAATGTGAAGGAAACTATATATCTCTTTTCTTTTCATTTCCTCATCCATCCATCAGAGTCTGCTTAAATATTGTTTTGTTGGGAAATCATGATCAAAACTACACTTGTCTCATTGATTGTTTCTGATTTGCGTTGGCTAGTTCAAGGACAGAGCAACCCCATTCATTTTTGCATCTAACACATCTCCTCCAGATGGAAACATAAGATTATGTGAAGGGACTATGTGCTCTTCCACTACATGGTGCTCAAGTAAGTAGGTGAGAGTGCATTTGTCTACTTGTAATATGATGAATCCAAACAAACCTTTGTGGGGGTACTAGGATTCTCGCTTGGTAGGTCTATGTGGGATGAACTTTGAAATGTATTTGTCACTGTGGGAGGTGGACGGGGTCACACACCTTGGAAGGTTAGAATGGGGGAAGGTAGTCTGACACACTCAAAACTAGAGGAGAGATCCTAGAAAATTGCAAGAATATTACAATCTTTGGGACATACTCCAAATATGGTGGTAGTGGTAGTAAATTTCTCACTAAGTCATCCCTCTTCAATATCAAGATGGATTTTTGTCATGTGTAGGAGAAACCTTGAAGGTCAAAAAGACTCCTTCCATATTAGATACATCAAAAGATGATCGAACTACTCCTACACTCTCCCTTTCGAGGCTCTAACTATCTCATCTCCCTCTCACTTTCTATTGTGGTTGTGTGAATTAAAATCTGAGGAGGGGGTTGATATCTCAATTCTATTAATGGGATCACACCTATTAGAGGTTAATTGACCAGTATGGTGATTTTTCAATAATTCCCTTGATCAAAATCATGTTGGAAATGCAATTGATAAGGGAAAAGAAACATGTCACTCTAGCTAAGATTTACCATTCTATATTTGAGATAGACAGAGGCAGGAGATAAAAGGGATGACCATCAAACTACCATACACCAATAGTTACAAAAAGTCACACATAAATGAGGCACATATGGTGAAACTTACTTGTCATCTAGTAAGAATGTTGCATGAATTCATTGAACAATCAAACAAAGCCCAAAAAATGAAATAATTGGCTCCATTTTTTGAAATTCCATATTTCTGGTTCACAACTTTGAAATATAAAAAATTTAAGTATTGATTCCTTACTAGGTAAACCCCATCTTGACTAAAATCAGACGGATAATATTCAAACAAATTCCTAATTTAACATACATATAAAACCAACACTCATTACAAATGTGTAACGAACTATTTAAAAGACTCCTTAATGGCAATGAAATGTTTCTAATTTCATGGAGTTACATTTCTTTAATTAACAATTAATCTTTTGCCTCCAACAGAAATTAATTTTTGAATTATATAAATAAAACTACTATATAATTCGGTAATACTTCATTTTTTATTCAACACTTTTCCAATTATTTTATATCTCGTCATTTCTAATTGTTTCTAAGCCACCCATTAAAGTGATCTCAAACATTAATGGTAAGCCCATTTTCTCAAAATATCTCAGACAACCACTTTTGTTCATAATTTTTGAAAATTTCAATTGTAAATCATGTCAAAGCTCTATTACATGTCCCTTATTTTCCATCGATTTTTTGTTACCAAGTAAAGGTATTTTTCTAAAAAAAATAAAAGTTAGAAAATGATTGTCATCACATGCTAAAAAAAAATATTGCAGAATTTGAGCAAACTCAACTCCAAGTGATTGAAAGGGATGTCATTAGATAATACTTAAACCTCATCATCAAATGTGGTTACATTTCATGCTTGCACATTTTAGGGTTTAACCTAAATTATGTAAATTATCACCAAATTTTTTATAGGTTTACTATCTTTTGTTAGATTTGAGCTATATATATTCATTATGATTAACCAATCTATGATGCAAACATCTAATAAAATTTCACAAGTATTGTGTGGGAACATATATATCATGTATATTTTAGCGAGTGACTTATCACACAAATCATATTCTGGGCTTATATGGGATTCATTCATTCATCATACATCATATGAGGAACAATACCATTACAAACATCAAAGTATGATTATAAGCTCATTTGTAACTGATGACGAGTTCCTCTAACTCTATCCACTCACTCTAACACTTATCTAATTCATTGAATGATATTCCAACCATAACATTCCTACCCATTTCACAATAATTTATGCAAATCTTAGAAGTGTTTAGACCTACCACATATGGAACCACTAACCCGAGTATGCAGATAATCATATAGATCACATATCATACACTTTCTCTAGGTTTTTGGGGGCATATTCCTCACCCAAATGTACTTTCAAACATATATTCAATGGCCTCTTCCTTTAGGGTAATGTCCTTTCATAAGGACTCTAGGGTTAATATCTATTAGGATGAACATACTAGGTGGCTCAACTCAATTACTCTGAAGTTTCCTAGCTTGGGATCCATTATCACATATTTCATCTTCCACATATATAATATTCACATAACTCAAATTTCTCATATTTTGGTGGTTAGGTCCTCTGGTCTTCTCCAAATTCGTTCACCCTCTATATAGTTTATGCTATCGAATGTCCCATGTTAGGCATACTCTATTGTAAATATCTTGAGGTTCATGTTGGTCCACATCCATGTAATCACATATAGCACCTCAACTTATATAAACTACAAACATGTATGCATGCAATCCTACCAGTTATGCATAGTGGAAACAAATAACCAATATGAGTCATGTATGGTGCTAGACTAAGTAGGATTGCAAGATCAAAACTCAAACCAAAATATGATTCCTCAAATTTCAAACTTATAACATGTATATGAAACTCATAGTATCATCAATACATTTTATTTACTCTATTTTACCTACTAGACTAACTTTCACCATGTCTCTAGAGAAACTGGATAGTATATATATCTTTTTTTTGGTGAATCCAACGTGCCTCTCCCTTTTTATGGCTATAAAAAAAATTGTACAAGCAGGTTGAAAAAGAGAATTTTACAACCTAACTATACATGTTCTCTAAATCATGGAGAATGTTGTCCCGTATAGTTTGGACCTTATGACTATGACTAAGGACAATCCTACTATTGTGTTCACGACAAATATTATACAAAACAAACCAAGCATAGACTTGGGCTCTCCCTAACCATTTGAGAAGTTCCATAATATTCTCTGGGCAGCAAGTATTGAACTTCTGAGAAAAACTACTATAGATTGTGTTGAGAAAGAGCAATTGAAGAATAGGTGACCCCAAATATCTTCATCATCATGACATAGAAAACACCAGGATACAATAGAATAGCCAAAGAGCTGAAGAACCTCTGTTGTTGCCAATTTGCTCCCATTACCAATCTTAAAGATAATCTAAGCAATGAGATCATTCATATGTCTCACTAACCTATTCTACATCCAGGAACAATTAGATTTAGGATTGAACAACCTGAAGGACTCCTCCCCAATATACCTTTTGTGGACCCATTTAACCCATAAAGATTATTTAGAGTTTGCAATATCCCAAAGATTATGAGGAATGCTAAGCCTTCGACCATTCAAAATTATTCCTTAGACCAATGCCTCCTTCTTCTTTAGATCTATAGATAGAGTCCTAGGAAACCATATGAAGCTTCTTTATACTATCATTCTCACAATGAACTTTCTAATAATCTTCTCCATTTTTGGAATCACATACTTAGGAATAGGAATGGCTGGCATCCAGAAAATATAGAAGAATGAAAGAGTAGAATGGCAAGTTCCATCCTACCAGCCATTGCGAGAAGCTTACACTTTGAAGACTCAAGTCTTTGCTTAAGTTTATCATTAATGGGACACACAAATCCATCATCAGTGTGCTAGTAAACAATGGTAGACCTAAGTACTTGACTAGTAGTTCAGATATAGGAATATCAGAGCTATTAATGAAGGTAACATCAACTCCCTTTTTTAAAAAGATCTAGCTCTTGGCATTGTTGAGAAGAAGACCTGAAATCCTACTAAAGGTATTAAGAGTATCACTTATTCCTCCAAAATTCTTGGATTCAGCTTTAGAAAAGATCAAGAAGTTGTCTACAAAAATGACTTGTGACACTGCCAACACATTACTCTGTGAAGCAAACAACGGATCAATATGACCATCCTTCAAATAGAAATCCAGAATAGAATTGAGACCCTACATAGCAACTACAAAGATATAAGGGGACAAGGGGTCACCCTGTCTCACCCGTTTAGTCTCCTAAAGAGATCTTGAAGGAGTGCCATTAGTTAGGGCTAGATAGGAGGCAGAGGAGAAGCACTCATCAATCCATTGTACCCATCAAGTTGGGAAGTTCATCTTCTGAAGAAGGAGAAGAATATAGCACCTGCTAACTAAATTGAAAGCTTTAGACAAGTCAACCTTTAAATAGATCTTTGAAGAGCTTTGGTAGTTAAAGGAACTCAGGACCTCATTCTCCAAAAGAATAGCATCACCATTCTTCCTACCCTTCATAAAATCAACTTGATTCAAACTTGTAATATCAAGTAAGATATTATTAAACATGTTTGCCATAATATTGAAAATGATTTTGTAATGATATTACAAAATGAGATAGGTCAAAAATCTTTAATCAAGGAGGCCTCCTTGCTCTTGGGAATAAGAACAACAAAAGACCTATTGCACTCCTTCAGAAGTTTTGCATTTTCAAAAAAAATTAGAACAACAATAATCACATAATTTCCCACAATATGCCAGCAATTTTTCAAAAATAATGAGTTGAAACCATCGGGTATAGGGGCCATATCATCCTTCATATTCTTAATAACCTCAAGAATTCATCTCTTGTCACCTATTTCCAAAAATCATTAGCCTATTCCATTGAAATCATAGATAGAAGTCATTGTCATCCCAATATAACTCCTTAGTACTCGAGAGTTTAAATACATTTTCAAAATAAGTGGTAATATGATTAGTAATGATTTTTGGATCAGAGCACAAGAATCACCGATCTTCATATTATAGATTTTGTTCCTCAATCTTTTATTTGAAGTGAGGCATAGACACAATGAGAATTTCTTTACCTAGTTTTCAACCACTAAACATGATATTTTTGTTTTATAAAAAAATTCTCCTCATGCATAGCCTCCAAAGCCTCTCAGCTGATTCACTTTAATTTGATGCTCAATGTCTCTTATGTTGTTATCTGCAAAAGTCTGTATCACAAGTGCTTGCTCCAAAATGATTTAGCATATGAAAGAATATTTATAACATATTCTTTGTTCCATTTACTCAGGGAAATATTCACCAAATATAATTTTCCATACGATGTGTACATAGGTGGACAAGAAACAGAGATGCGCCACGCCTTTGAAACCACATCTTTGAAACCAGGTTATGTAGTCCAATGGTTAATAAATTTGAAAGGGGTAACTCCTTTTCTCCCTTTGAGAAGTTGAAACATAATGATTTTGTGATCACTGAGTAGGTTTGAGACTGAATCCTCCCAAGAATTTAGAAAACTTTTCATTAAATCAACATTACAGAACAAGTGATCAATTTTGGAGAATGTACTCTTCCCATCTTTACTTCTACCGTCCCATGTATAACAAAGACCTTTAATAGGTATTTCAAGAAGCTCCATGTCACCCACAACATTATTGAAAGCATTCATGCTAGCAACTGAGTGAGGTTTTTTATCTAACTTTTCACAAGAAAGGCAGACAACATTAAAGTCGCCAACCAAACACCATTCCTTTGAAACACATTTAGAAATATCAACCAATCCTTCCAATATATAGTTTTTATTAAAATCACCATTTGCTTCTTAAATTTCCATTAAATGAAGAGCATAGTCACCATACACTACATCACAATGTATGATTTGACCTCCCTTCATGACTTTAGTAATGTGGATATCAAGATTGTCCCAGATGATAACAAGCCTAGTATAAGAATGGAAACCCGAATTATAAATAAAATTGGCATTATGCCATATGGAATCAACACAGTAAGTAGTATCACTTTTATTGAATCTGACTTCAATGAGGATGAAAATATCAGCCTAAAGTCTCCTCAACTCCTTCTGAATTCAAGGGATCTTGTTGTGAGCACCCCTTACATTCCAAGACATAATGGAGAAGGGTCTCTCCATTTGGATAACAAGTAGTTCTCCCATTGCCCCCTTGATCATCTAAGAATGCAATCTCATCTAATTCATGATCCAATAAAGAAAACCTATTTGGGGATAAATACACTCCTTTCATTGGAAAATCTACATTTGTATTTGTATGGAATCTCTTTGTGAAACATCTGGGAGGAGTCCTAGATTTACACATAGTCTACCACTATTACCCAAAAACCACATGTTAAACGCAAGTATACCTATCAATGTAATATAGGCCCAAAAAGGCTTGGATGTTGAACTTCGGGAAATACACTTCAGAGACTACTATTAATTGTAATGCGATCAACTAAGCCAATGAAAACTTTAAGTGAAGGTTTAACTATCTAAGATGCAGAAAATAAATCTAAGGTTACTAGTTTTTTATCTCAATTGGAGTGAATTGCTTAGGATTGTGGTTTCACCTCAGTTGACATTGCAATTAACATCATATCATTAATAATTAATCTCTCCTACCCCTAGACAAAGAGACATGTAGCAAGAATTACCCACTCTCTTGGCGTAATTCACTACCTATCCTAATTCCAATCCCACTCTTGTAGCAATTGTGTTATTAGTTAGGTGCTTTACCGAAATCTTTGGGTTATTCTCTTCACATTTGTAAGCCTTTTCTCAAGGTGTGATATAATATATGTAAATCTATGAGTTTTCCAACCCGTAATCCATCTCTCAAAGAAACTAATAGTCTATTAAACAACCTATGGTGATCAAGTATAGATAATTCATGATGTTATCATAGATTTATGTCAATAAATTAAGAGAAAAAGATATATTAATGCATATAGTCAATTAGATTGCATAACCAGGCTACTTTGGGGTCTTAAGGAACAAGGGGATTAGCCCCACATAATTTCCATTGTCAAGTACATAAGAGAGAAGAAGAAAAATGTTGGGAACATTAGATAACCAAAAGAACTCTTGAAGAAGATGGTCTGGATGACTCTCTCATGTGAATGTGTCGATTGTCTAACCTCGAGCTGCAAATCTGTCCACCAAAGATGCCCAAATATCCTAGAATGTGGCTTTCTTCTCCACTTTCTCCTCTCCTTGATCTCAGAGGTCCTGTAATGGAATAGAATGAGATACCTAGGTTTGGCCAAAATCCCCCTAAGTGATAGAAGTGACTTGAGTGTCATTTATTTCCAACGTTAAATTAAACAGGACTTCCAGATATTCATGATCCCACTGTGTCGGTACTACTGAAGCCTTTGATAGTTGCAGTCTCCTATGCAGTTGTTGATACTACCGAGTTGATGTCAGTAGTATCGAGATTTCTCAAGATTTTATGGCAATCATTGTTGTGAGGTTGTCTTTAGTATCGAATCCCTAGATCGGTTCTACAGAGTTGTCTCAATTTCACATGTTCCTTTTCGAGCAAGTGTCGGTACCACCGAAAGCCAAGACAGTAATACCG
Source organism: Alisma plantago-aquatica (assembly GCA_963693085.1). Lineage (NCBI taxonomy): Eukaryota > Viridiplantae > Streptophyta > Magnoliopsida > Alismatales > Alismataceae > Alisma > Alisma plantago-aquatica. The sequence continues at coordinate 1,827,516,164 of OY856409.1, forward strand.
AGCTGTGTAGTTTCTTATAGATTCACCTAAAATTCCAAAAAATCAAACATAAGCTCTCAAATAATAATGAATCTAATCGGAACATTAAAAATACATTTATTTGACGCAATTATATGTTACAGGCTAATAATGATAAATAATGCATAACTTAATATGAACATGAACAGTAAGTGCACAAAAATCCATAATAAATTTCTTGTGAGAACGATAATTATCTACAACATCAAACTCTCCTAAGCTTAAATGTTGCTTGTCCTTGAGCAACACACCCTCAGATCTATTTGATACAATTCAGCAAAAGGACATAAAACGTGAATTTCCTTTATCAATTTTCCCCACCTGACGGTCCCAAACTGGCCTTTACTAGCCACTGAACAATCAACTACTATAAAGTGACCAAAATTTCCATAAAAGATGTCCACCCTTATATCACTGAACACTATCAATAGAGCAGTTAATATCATAGTCAATCAGGCAATCACTTGGTGAATCAAGTGATTTCCTATCTAAATTGATCTTTCCTAACTACCAATTAATTAGAATCAATTCTCCTTATAAGAATGAATGAGGAGATCAATCATATATGTAGACTACCAATAAGAGAAATGGATGGAACAAAATAGGTGTCTTATGAAGAATCACAAGTAACATCTAAATCATTTATGCAAAAAAAATAAAACATGATCAACCTATATGGTGAAGATAATGAGAAATGCATGAATCCTAATGCCTAATACTATGGATGAAATGATGCATGTATTGAAACCCTTATCAAATGGATGAGAATGAATTAAAGAAGTGAATACTTCATGTGAATGTTTCCATTTCTTTGTGAAGAGTTTAGGGCATCCTTTCACTCTATGTACTTCAAAATATTATTTTTTTTCCTTTTTTTCATTGGCCAACTATTTTAGCATGATGGAAAGTTATGTTTGGGCTTCACTAACATATCACATTCATTTTTTTCTTTTCATATTTTTCTTTCTTTTCATTTTGTAACTAATGCATCTAAAGAGAAAGTAACTATCATGTTACCTATTATTCCATGCAATACAATCAAAAGGAAATAATTTGGGTTACTTGATCATTTTAAGGTGGTGAATCAAATGAGTGGAAATGAATGGAAACACATAATTAAGAAACAATGCCTTTCTTGAACTATTACATGTCCCTCTCTAATGACCTGTGTATAGGGAAGCCTTAGAATTTCTTTCTCAAATTTCAATTTAAGATCTCATTAGTTGTTTGATCAATTAAGGCTCAAACCCCATCTTCATCCACATTACATGAATAATTAAGATGCCCATTCATATCAAGTGTCCTTGAGCTGACTAACCCATACTCTTTCTCTAGGTGGTGTTACTCACAAAATTGCAACTAAGCTAGATTTAAAGAACACATTTTTTTCTTGTAAATTTCCATTGCAAACACACCAAAGCACATGACAATGATAGGAATCATGAATGTAGCTCACTATTACACTAGATAGATTGTGCATCATACAACTTGGAAAAATAAAGCTAAAAAGAAAATAAAAACTAAAAGAAAAATAAAAACCAACACCTTCACTAAGCATGAACTTGACTATGTCCTCATAGTCAGAATCCAACTTAAGAGGTGAAATAATGGTACAGATCAATTTGGTGGTGGTGGAGGTTGTGGCATGGTAGAATTGTGTAGGTAGAAGGTGCCCTAAAATGACGGGGGTTGTTGTGACATCTGTGGAGGTTGCGGATATACACCAAAGTAGCCTTGACTCCAGTAGTTGTCAAAAGTGGCTGATGATAGTTCTCCATATGCTATAGGCATTTGTGCATGCTCTCTTGGTTGTCCAAGAAAAGTCGATTATTTTTAAAGATCTTTTGCAACTTTTAATAGAGTTGTCCCTGGACATCATGTATGCATGTTAGTGTATTTGTATGTTGTTTCTTCCCCTATTAAATCTCTTGTAGCATTCCATACATACTTGCCATCGAGTATGGATCATCTTCTTGGGTAGGAGGTGGAGTAGAAGAACTAGAAGCTCCATGTACTCTAGGGTTCTTGCAGGGGATCTCTCTCCTCATGATTGGGATGGTGGCCTCTTCCTCCTCCTCTTCTTCTTACTCCTACTATTGCTCTTGCTTGGCATCATCTTCTTCTTCATCATCCTTCGAGTTGTCCTCTATAGGCCACCTCATGTGATAAATTCCTTGCAAGTTGAAGATCAGATCAGGGAGATCCCTCTCCTTATACTGGACATCCACTATACAACATGGGTACACTTTTCCCTAACGTAGGTTGAGGTGGTTCACTCTCTTGAAATGTTTTAGGTCCAACATAGGAGAAGCCTTCACAAAGTTCAAGGTGGAAAGATCAAGGTTAAGATGCATCACTATTAGAGTGATAAGTCCTTCAAAATGGATGGGAGGAGTCCTCTGCACCAGTCACTTCACCGACATCATGTGTTAGAGGAAGAAAGAATCAAAGTCAACATTCTTCCTTCCTAATTCTAGCAAGTTGTAGAGGAAGAAGAGGTCCACACATTGAACCTTCCCATGCCCCTGACTTGACTTGGAGAAAATGGTGTTGGCGAGGAAGCAATGCAGGACACGAGCAAATGGGTACTCATGTTGGTGATGAACTTAGTATGCCAGCTGATGTTGTAGCCCTCTGGAACCTCTGCTAAAATTTACCATACACCCTTGAAGTCGAAGTTCCTGGTGGAGAATCTTACTTCACCCAGCGACCACCCATAGTTGGCATTGAATTGCTGCAACATCAATTATTAGTTTGTGTTGAAGAGATGAAATTTGACGCGGCCTTCCCTCCATTCATCCTCATGATCGAGGATGCATCTTATATCTAGCGAGGCCAATAACTCACAAACAAGCTCTGGAAAGGTAAGCCAATCACTGAATAATGGGTGATAACCCACAAACTCTTGACACTTGCAGACATGATGGAGATTGTCGATGAAGCCCAAGGATGCGAGGAATGCACGAACTCCATACAGTGTCGAAGTGATCTCTCTTTTTTAGATCATTGTATATCTTCTTCACATCAGCATTGGGATGGGTGATGCGGTCTGGTTTGGGAACCAAATCAATATGCCTTGTCAATGAAGAAGCACCTCTCCTGGACAAAATCATGTTGGTATAAGAAGGGGATGGAGAAAAAGAAGTTTTGAGAAAACTCTTATTGCCCATGGTTTCTTGCCCTATCCTTCTTGAGAGAGGTGTTGTGGTGTGAATGATACACCTCCCAAACCACTTCTTGTATAGTAGGTAGACTCTCCCTTGCCCCACATCAGTAGTATGACCTTGGTGTCGGTACTACTGACTTTTTCTCCATGATCTTTGTGAATCGGTACCATCCATTGATACCAATGTTTCTTGGTCGTCAATGTTGATAGACACAGATTGCCATGTGTTTGTAGTACCGATGGATGTCGATAGTACTGACTTCAAGATATGTGCAATGGATCAGTACTACCAACCGTCGCATATGAAAAATATCGATTGTCATTGGTGCTCGCACAGATTCTGGTCTTCAGGTGTCGATACTACCGACTTTGTGTTGGTAGTACCGATTCTTTGCATTTTTTCGATACTTCCAAGCATTATCTTGGTATTTTGAACCTGGATCATCATTGCCTGTCGGTACTACTGAGTTTGATGTCAGTAGTACCGAGTCCTTATCAGTTAACTTGGCCCCTTTCCTGCAAAAAGTCAGTTCTACCGAACATGTTGTTGGTACCAATGGAGAATTTCTCAAGCTCCCTATGATGTCGTCGATACTACTGACACTACTGTTGATATTACTGAGATTTTGTGAAAATCACCCTATTGACCTTGTGCTTCCGTCGATACTATTGAATTGCTGTCGGTACTACTAACTTTTACTCAGCCTGCACACCAAACAAAAATAATCAAGACACCTTTTTTATATGAAACTAATAAAATGAAGATTATAACTATGAAAACTACAAACTTTAATGTAAATAACAAAAATATGGTTGGGTTGCCTCCCAACAAGCACCCTTGTTTTACAACATAGGCTCTACAATCAAAGAACAAATGATCATTGAAGCTCAACAAGCTTCAACTCCTCTTCTTTCCTTGGCAATTCACCCCCAAAGTAGTGTTTCAGTCTTTGGCCATTTACAACGAATGGCGTAGATCCATTACTTATCTCAATTGCCCCATGGGGGAAAGATTTAACTATCGCAAAAGGGACACTCCACCTAGACCTCAATTTATGAGGGTGTAATTTCAACCTACAATTGAATAGAAGCACCTTCTATCCTAGAGTGAAGACTTTATGCAAGATGTGACAAACATGGATCTGCTTTGTTATATCTTTGTAGATCCTGGAGCTTTCATAGGTATCTAGTCTAAGCTTATCCAATTCATTCAATTCTAACATTATTTTTTCCTACATCATCCAATTTGTAATTCAATCTCCTCAGGGCCCATTTAGCTTTATGCTCTATCTCTATGGGTAAATGATAATCTCTCCCATAAACCTACCTAAAGGATTGGTTCCTATAGATGTCTTATAGGTTGTCCTATATGCCAAAAGAGTGTCATTAAGATGCATACTCTAGTTTTTCATATTGGTTGATATTGTCTTCTCTAAGATTTTCTTTATCTCTCTATTAGACACCTCAACCTATCATGGAGTACCTATCCTATGTCTCAGTCCAAATTTTCTTAAAATCACACCAAACTTCTTATTGGTGAATTGAGATCCACCATCACTAATAATCAATCTTGGCACCCTAAACCTGCAAAATATGTAGTTTTTTTCAAACATGTGTACAACTTGGGCATCATTGGTGTGGGTTGGAATTGCTTCCACCCACTCAGACACGTAATCAACAGTAATAAATATGTATAAATTAGAATTATATGACATGAAAGGGCCATACAATGTTCCCCATAAATCAAACACTTCAATTTCCTAAAAAACATTTAAGGCGATTTCATGTCTCTTGGAGATATTCTTTGCACATTGGAAAGCATCATAATGAAGCAAAAAATTATATGCATCCTTAAAAAGAGTAGGCCAATAAAATCCACACGCTAAAACTTTGGTCATTGTTCTAGAACTATCATGGTGACCCCTAGTAGGTAAGTAGTGACAATATGCTAAAATGCTCTCAAACTCACAGTCGGCACACACTTCGTTGAAATACCATCCCTATATAGCTTGAGCAAGATGGGGTCATCCCACACATAATACCTTAAATAATGGAAGAACTTCTTTTTCTCTTGACATTCCCAGTCTTCAGGTAGCTCACCACAAGACAAGAAGTTCACAATGTTTTCAAATTACATAGTAGAAAAATCCACCTGAATAGTCTAGGCTTGGCATCCTTCTTCTGCAGCAAATATTTGATAGGTACATATCGGCCCACATAATGACTTTTTCCCCTATCAAGTATTGGTGAAAGTTTTCAAAAGCAAAGAACAATGCCAATAATTTTTTTATGTGGTTGTGTAATTTAATTTTGCATCATTTAGGGTCTTAGATGCATAATAAATGATGGAAGAAACCTTGTCTTGGTGTTGGCCTAGGACATCCCCTACCGCACAATCTGATACATCACACATCAGCCCAAAAGGTTGGCTCCAATGTAGCGCCTGGACAACCAGTGTGGAGACCAATTTCTCGTTCAACACCTTAAACGTCTTCAAACACCACTCATCAAAATTAAATTCATTGTCCTTTTCCAACAACTCAGAGAGACGTTTGGCAATTTTTGAAAAATCTTTTTTAAAATGTCAGTAAAATCTAGCATGTCTCATAAAGCTCCTCACCCCCTTCTCCGATGATGGTAGAGGTAGCTTGGAGATGACCTCTATTTTTACCAGATTGACCTCCATTCCCTTACTGGACACCTTGTATTGCAAAACTATCCCCTCACTCACCATCATTTGACATTTTCCCAATTCAAATCCAGGTTAGTGTCCTCACATCTTTGCAAAACCTTATTGAGACCGTCAAGGCAGTCATCAAATGATTCCCCATACACCAAAAAATCATCCATGAATACCTCCAGACATCACTCTACACATCAAAAAAAATGGCAAGCATGCATCTCTAAAAGGTAGTCGATGCATTGGAAAGACCGAAAGTCATCTGACGATATGCAAAATATCTATAGGGACAAGTGAAGGTGGACTTATCTTGGTCTTGTGGCTTGATAAAAATCTAGTTGTATCCAGAATACCCGTTGATAAAACAAAAGTGAGAGTGGATGGTGAGCCGCTCAAGAATCTGATCGATAAAGGGGAGCAAAAAATGGTCTTTCAAAGTGGTAGCATTCAAACGTCGATAAACAATACATACTCTCCACCAAGTCACCAACTTAGTAGAAATCAACTCACTAGAAGAATTAGTTATGACTATTATACCTCATTTCTTATGAATTGCATGCATTGGGCTAACCCAATTAGAGTCAAAGATAGCATAAATTATACAAGCAGATAATAGTTTGACTACATCATTCTTTACTACCTCAGCCATGATGGGATTGAGATGTTGTTGACGTTGAACTGTAGGTCTGACTCCTTCTTCCAGTCTGATCTTATGTTGGAAAAAACTAGGGAGATCCCCTTTATGTCTACAATAGACCATCCAAATGATGCCTGGTGGTTTTTCAAAACCAAAGTAGCTGCTCCTTTTCCCGAATGCTCAATGAAGCTAAGATAATGATTGGAAGATTCCCTTCTAATGCCAAGAAAGTATACTTCAAGTGTGGTGAAAATGGCTTCAACTCTAGAGGCTCTACAAATATGTGATCAATGGTGGAGGAGGTGGTCCTAGGTCCTCAAAATTCCTTATTTAGTGACATGATAATGCCTTGAAAAAACAAGACACAGTCATCTAAAGAACAACTTCAGGTATGTTCATCCACCAAATCTAGGAGACACACCTCCAAAGGAAACTATGGATATTTTTGGATAAGAGTGGAAGAAGATGCATCATCAATTGTTATTGGGCAATATTCCTCCTCTTCATCATTAGGATATTGAACCACCTTGGTTAATGAAACTTTCTTTGTGTTTTCCAAGATGTCCACTACCAGTGTGCCCTTATGTATCAATGTCATCACATGAGCCATGTCTAGGAATGGCTTCCCTAGATATAAAGACCCCTTTCCTTGGACTTGCTACATCATGTGGCATTATGCCTTCTCTTCGGTCATCTTTGTAGACTCGGACATCTTTATTTCAAAATGGTCTTCTTTGATCCCCAATGTCTGTCTTCCTCTACCCATCTCTAGGATCATGTATGTTGTGGCTTGAAATGGCCTCCCTAATAGTATTTCATTATTGTGATCATCCTGCATTGCCACAACCATAAAGTCTTCTGAAAATACAAATATGTCCACCTTGACAAGAACATCCTCACTGATACCATATGACCTAACCACTAATTTGTCAACCAGCTGTATGGTCATATTGTTATTTTTAGACTCCTTAAGATCCAACTTCTTGAAGTTAGTCAAGGGAATAAGATTAATGCTCGTCCATGAATTGCACAAGGACTTTTCAAATTTGTTCTTCCCAATGTAACATGATATGTTGAAGTAGCCTAAATCTTTCCTTTTTGGTGGCAACTTTCCCATAATGAAGGCACTAACTTGCCCCTTCAACTCCACTACATTAGAATCGACTATCCTCCTCTTTTTATTGATTATACCCTTCAAAAAATTTCTATATGAAGGAATCTTCTCGATTGCATCGATTAGGGGAATGTTGACATGTAGCTTCCTAAAAGTCTAGAAATTTGTGAAATTCCTGGTCCAATCTCTTCACCTTTAAGCTATTTGGGAATTGCACTAGAGTCACCATCTTCCTCTAATGAGGTGGGATGTATGCCTCTTTATTTGTCTCCCTTGATTCATTAATTTCCTCTTCAGATGCTTTGTCCTAAACTACAATGTCCAATTCAATAGGCTCAAGAGTCATTGTTGGCTCTGTGTTATCTGTGTCATACTTTGCTTTTGGGACAGTCTTCTTTTGATTTAGTATCTACTTCCCACTACATAGAAATACAGCCTTGACTTGATGATTGCTAGAAGGTATGTCGGTGTTTCCTGGGAACCCTTGCTAAATAGGTTTCTTCAAGGAGGCTACTTCCGCTGCTATCTGGAAAATCTGATTTTTAATGTTGTAGATTTGTGCTCCTTGATTCTACAGTTCCCTCTCTGTTTGGCCAATGATCACTTCATTTTGACTCACCAACTTGCCCAACATGTCCTCAATGCAGTCTACCTTACTAGGTTCCCTATCTTGCTACTGTGTATATCCTTGATTCTATGCTTGGGATGGTTCATGCTGAAAATTATTGGGATCCTTCCAAGAAATCCTGGGATCCTTCCTCCAGATAATAATAATTGCCCCTGTAATTTTTCTACCATGCAAGCCTGGACTCTTCTTCCTCTCCTCCAGAAGAACTTCTTCTGACATAATTTCTTGGCAACCAAGTCCAATTTCTCATTTAATGTTGTAATCACCATGGACTCTCCAACACTTTCAATGGTTGTTGGACATTTTCTTTCCTCTCCCCATGACTAGTTTTTAGCCATGTTCTTTATAATTTCACGACACATGGATGACTATTTGTTGAGGAAGAAGCCTATTCCTATACTACCTAATGTGGTCCTTTCTCCTTGATTCAACCCATTTTAGAAGATCTTTGCTTGGCCATAAATATTGATCCCATGTTGAGGGACCTTCTTCAGAATGTTCTAAAATCTCTCCCATGCTTCAGAATATGACTTTTATTTCTGCTTCTTGAAGTTGTAATTTTTTTACCAACTCATTTGTCTTCTATGGTGGGAAGTAACACTTAAAGAATGCATCTATCATCTCTTTTCAAGTCTCAATGGATTCAAGTGATGGTTTGTAGAACCAAGACTTAGCATTGGCTTCCAATGACGATGGGAAAAGCTTGTAATAAATCATTGTTGTCGGGACTTTGTCGATCTTTACCATTTTGCAACTTTCAACAAAGTTGTTGATGTGTGTCATCGGGTCCTCAGTGATGTGGCCATGGAAAGCTTGTGACTTGACCGATGCTATTAACCCAGAATCTATCTTGTAGCTTCCCACATTTATTTCTTGTCTTTTGATAGGCCCTAGCTGAGTTGTTGAGGAGGACGCCTTGATATTCTCCCAAATATTATGTTCTTCTACTACATTAGCAATCTGAGCTGGTTCTGGTTCCTCTGGTGGAGGTGTTGGGGTAGTCAATGGTGGGGTTTGAATCAGTCCTTCCACTGAGTCACCATACTCTCTCCCTTTGTGTAAAAGCTCCTCCTGACTAGAGCCCTATGGAGTCGGCTCTCTATAGTCGTGAGCTAGTCTGCACCATGCACTAGTACCTAAAATTGTTGAAAACAATGTGAGAATGTATAACAATGATTGAGTAAATGATATTTGATATTCATATTAGAAATAATAAAAAGAAAATAAAGATTATGTCCCAAGAGTGGCCAATCACAATACTCATAGTGTTGAAGTTGTTATTTCCTCAGAAAACGTGCGAAAAAATTGTTACGTTCAAACTACACGTTAAATGGAAGTATACCTATCAATGTATAATAGGCCCAAAGAGGCCCAGATGTTGAACACGGGGAAACACTCTCCAGACACTATTACTAACAGTAACGGGATCAGCTAAGCTGATGAAAACTTTGAGTGAAAGTTTAGTTATCTAAGATGCCAAAAATAAATCTAAAATTATTAGTTTTTAGTTTCAAATCGAGTGAATTCCTTAGGATTATAGTTTCACCTCAGTTAATATTACAATTAACATCATATCATTAATAATTGATCTCTCCTACACCTGGACAAATAGACTTGTAGAAAGAATTTCCCACTCTTGTGGCATAATTCACTACCTATCCTAATACCAAATACACTCTCATAGCAATTGTGTTATTAGTTATGAGCTTTACTATAATCTTTGGGTTATTCTCTTCACATTCATAATCCCTTTCTCAAGGTGCAATACAAAATATGTAGATCTATGAGTTTTCCAACCTTTAATCCCTCTCTCGAAGCAATTAATGTATTAAACTACCTATGGTGATCAAGCACAGCTAATTCATGATGTTCTCATCGATTTATGAACAAAAAATAAGAGAAAAAGGTATATTAATGCATAATAGTCAATTACTATGCATAAACAGGCTACTTCCAGGTCCTAAGGAATACATTATTGTGTCATAAGAAATTGTCAAGCGTACAATTTATAATGCCTAGGCCCAATGCCCAAGCTCTACTATATGTTTGGGAATGATGACTGGCCCCACAACTTACCACTAGTCTCAGTTGTGTACTTTTTCCTCAATCTTCCTAACAAGTAACTTATCCTAGTGCTACTTTCAGCTGAGGATGCTTAACTTCTGATTACATATTGATGGACTAACTAAAAAGGATGTGAACCAAGGTGATATGAGTAGTACATCATTCCTTTTAAGATCATTTTATTTGTGGCCTCGAATAATGGGATGTTGCAACATATCTAATGGCCCAAGGTTGTAATCAAGAAAAAGGAATTTACTTTGATAAAATTTATTCTCCTTTAGATAGTCTTGAGACTATATGTATCCTTTTGAAACTATCAACCCACCTTCAATATAAAAATATCATATAGACATCAAGAGAAAAAAAAATGAAACTAATTTGAGAATAATTTATGTTGCCCAACTACCTAGAAATGCAAACCATGAATATTATGTTTACAAAACTAAGGGATGTTTATATGGATACAATAAATATCTTATGACATGATATTATATACTGATAATTTTTTTGATAAAGAATGGGCTTTTTGTTGACCAAACTTATTGTTCATTATTCATCGAGAATACTAATGGATCATTTATAATGTACAACTTTTTACTGATGAAATAGTTAGGGATGTCATGATGACACTTTTCATGATGATTTCTCTAAAAAATTAGGAGCAATTTGAAATAAGTATAATGGGATAACTTACATTCTTTTGTTGGTATTAAAATTAAGAAAATCACAGAGGGGGATTTTAATATTATAAGAAAATTACAAGTGTGGGTTGCTTATAAGATTTAAGTAGAAAATTGGATTCATGTACAACATCTAAGTCTACATACACTAAAATTGAATATTTCGAGGGAGACCTCATATATACTCACTTATATAGAGGGAAACATTGGTATCTTATTATACAATCTCTAGATTTGTTTTATCATTCTATATAGGACTATGTGCTAGATTCCAAACAAATACTAAGAAATATGTTTCTTACTATAATGAAACAATTATTAAGATGTCTTAGTGCACCCATTGACATTGGTGTATGTTATCCACAAGATTTGGAATTTGAATTCATGTATATAAAGATGCAATTTATGCTAGTATAAAATTGATAATATAGCACTAGAGGTGTACGTTACTATTATCAAATTTAATAATCTCTTGGTTTTGTAAGGAATCAAATGTTATTTCACACTCAAAGTTGAAGCCTAATACATGCCGATTAGAAGTTCATATCTTCACATCCTTTGGATCAAACTAGTTTTGAATGACTTTCACATACATGAATCATACATATTTATATTGTTATACCAAAAAGTGTAAAAAAAAAATCTAAAAGCCCAATTTTTTTTGGTTCAAAGAAAAAAATTGTCTGATAAAAAAAAGAACCAATATTCCATTGTGATGAAAATATTTGAGGTAAAAAATCACTTTATTTGTGACCACTATGAGAAAAATAAAATTCACCTCAAACATGTAGTCATGAAAAATAATTTCGAAATGAATTAAAAACAATATATTTATAAATACTTAGTTGTTGCATAAATGGATTTTGACTTACTCATTTGTCTTCATTTATATGGAAAAATAGAATTTGTTCATTATGAGATTTGACTACATTATTACACTATGATTACTATATATCATTCCATTATTCTAAATGTATGTTGGCATCTACCTAAATATTTAAATAGTAGTCATGCCAAACATTTTGATTGAACTACATTTGATATACAATTTTCTTCATTTGGTGAAAAAAAATCTTATTAAAAAGTAAAATTTTCAACTTGCCATTTTGGGGTTTCTTTTGAATAACTTAACTCTACATAAATATATACATACTTATGATTGGTTTCTATTCTTAAATTTGTATCTATCATTTCAAATGTTTGTGGAACAATAATTTTTTTAGTCAACCTATACGTTCGATTAGATAGAGTGTCAAACAACCTACAAGATTCACTGTAGGGGTCTCAAAACTTGGCATCCAAGGGACAGTTAAAATTATAATGGTCATAACTAAAGCCATCATGTCGCTTGGTTGAACTTACAATTCAATCAAGGTATTGTGTATTATGTATATAAAGGAAAAAAATACACTCTATTTCTCAAGTGATACCTCTCTCAAGGTAAAAAAACAACAATTTCCCATGTTCTTTATGTATTGTTGAGCCATGCTTAATCTCAAAAACTTTACTTTTTGACCAAGTTGAGATTCAAATTATTTTCCTTTGTATAGCTCATTGCTACTCTTTATCATTCTATGCACATTATTTTTATTTCTTAATTTTCTTAAGTTAGACAGGATACATGTTGATTTCATATATTCCCACATGTTTACACTTCATATCACTTTTGGCTAAACAATCTTTCATTTTTCATATACCTAATTGTTATCAACTTGAATTTGATAAAATTGGATTGATATGTTCCTTAATGCTTTGGTTGCTTTCAGATAGAAGTTCTTAGATTAAGGAGAAGCTATTTTTAGATTTATTTACTCCACTTATCCTTTTTCTCACAGGGGATAAAGAAACAAAGATAAAAAGACAAGTGACTTTCATTGAGTTTATAGTCACTTATCTATTTTTATTTTACTTCTCAAAATAAGGTATTGACTTTTCTTTACTCTTGATTTTATAGAGAATTTTGACAAAATTATTATTTAAATTTCATCACTCATATAGATTTAGCTACATTTTCCGAACTCTATTGATGAAACCGCTTAAAGTTTACTCATATACTCAAACATATGTTGCATAATAAAAACTTTAGAGAATGGTATGATTGATAAACACTTTTATTCGACTTTTTTAGACATGTACTCTTATTTCCTTACTTGATCCCCATTTTATCCTCAATATGCAACTTTTCATGCTTTGAATGTTTACTTACTCCATGATTTTCAGTGCAAGAATGCCTCAACAACACCCATTTGACATTTGGGAGGACATTTGACTCGAATTAAAGTCCTATGAAAACATCCAAACTTAACACATCCAATTTGAAATTTTACATCAATCAACAAGTGTGTGTACCACTAGCACAATTTATTATTTTGACCAGCACCCATAGACAACATACATGGCTTGTTCTCTAGAAAACATGTTTTCATGCTCTTTAGGAACCATCATCAACTTTGTGAAACATATTCTTCTCTTGATTAGAACTTCATGTTGCTTTTTGATGATGTTTGATCTATGATGGGCTCTAGATAGGGGGTGAATAGAGATAAATACCACTTAAAAAAATTCATTAGACCTTCAAGATATTTATAAGAGAATATGGAAAATGAGAACTTTGAGGGCAACTACACATACATAGAAAGGGAGAAGAGATTGAAAAAGCATAAGAACACAAGGTATGTATAGTGGTTGCAAACTCAAAACTAGGAGAATCCACTACCTAGAGAGGTCAAACTATAGGCCTTTTCAGCCATGTCTCTCTCATTATATTCCATTATAAGAGTAATAACATATGACCTTCCTTTTCCGGGACAAGGATACTTAGCCTTCTCTTTGAGGACAAGGGAGTCAATAACCTACAAAAGGACTTATCTGTCCATGACCAAGAGTCTTCTACCTCACCAAGGACTTCCCACTTTTGCAATGAGTCTTCTGTCTTCACCAGGGACTTATCCACTCTTGCAACAAGTCTTCCGCCTTGTAGCAATTACCCACTCTTGACTTGGATCTTTTGCTTTTGACTTTAGCTTTTCCAGGGAGAAGCTTTCACCTAGGGACTCCTTCCTTTCTTCTTCTTCTTCTTCACCTCTCTTAGATAAGAGAGAGAACCTTCATCTTCATGGTAGAAAGAGAGATTAGGAGGTGGAGGAAGTGAGTGCCTCACAAGATATACATGTAGGACTAGCTCTCTTACAAATGTCATATCACTCTAATGGATGAGCAAGTAATTAAGCTTAAGAGTGGAAGAAGGCTCTTGAAGGTACTCAACTATAATATAGGGACCTTCATAGTGCTTGGTTAACCATGGGCTGAAGCCCAAGGGGTCCTCCTATTTATAGTTTGGGATGCCTACTATCTAGTAGAAGAATTTAAGGAGAAATTCTTGTCATTTGGTGTGTTATACGCATCTATTTTTGAGTTTTACATCACTCCAGTGGCTAGAAACACTTTTTTTGCACATTCTGTACAGTGCGATAAGTCAAGTTTACTTTCAGGAAACTCGATAGATGGCACTATGAAAGAAATCAATTTTGAGTTGTGTGTCAAGTTTATCCTGGATGAAACTTGGAAGATGGCTTAAAATTGATTTTCATGCTCGGGGGTGTCAATCGAGATTGTCCTGGGGAAACTCAGTTGACCCTTCTAGTTCTCAAGATCCATCAAGGGTGTCGGTCGAGTTTATCCTAGATGAAACTCAGTCGAAAAAAGTACCTGTGATGAATTTTGGAAAGTAACATAAAAGTACATACTTGATTTTTTCTAAGCTAAATTACAAGTAACACAATCATTATAATTGATTTACAACATGATTCTAATAGATTTTATATCTTCCCCACAAAAGTGCACTTTCACCGATTTTGACTTGTTTTTCTCCAAGTTAAGATGTGCAAGTTAGTGCATTTGGAGTGTGTCTTACCAAATGTGAAATCACTCAAGTAGAAGCCTTAGACACAAATAAGTGGAATTGTTAGTCATCGTCAAAATAAGGGTTTAGTTGATTTATACCTTGAGTCAACATTCTCCCCCTCTTTGAAGATGACAAACCATTCCATAAATGTGTTGAAAAAATTTAAGTAAAGTCATACCTTTGGAGAAACCTAGGGGTTTCAATGGAATTGAGTTCATAAGATCCCCCTTAATTGATGATAATGGAGTTCTCATACTCCCCCCAATTGATTCTATTAGAGTTATCATACTCCCCCTCAATTGATGCTATTTCTCCTACAGGGTTAGCTTTCATAATATTTATAGAAATTATGTCTTCTGCTCATATTTTGTACTACATATATGTATTCTTCCCTTTACATAACACATGTCTTATCCCCCTTTATAATTTCAAAAAGTGATGGGGTTAAATAGCTAAAAAAATAACTTGTCTGTAAAAGGAGATACCAAATCTTAGAATGTAGAGTAGAAGAGCAAAAACTAGGGGCTTGTATAAGCAGAGTACATAAAGCAGATCAAGACATCCATCTAAAGAACCCTAGATGTAATTCTAGCATATGAACAACCCTAGACTATGAAAGCAAGTAACTCAAGATAGTAGATATACAAATCAAGGAGCAAGCTTGAGTATGTATGAAGCAAGATACAAGCATACATATAGTTGGATACTAAAAGATGAACAAGGCTAGAACTACATGTAGATGGATTACTAGTAGATGATATCAGCTAGTAGGATCTAGATCATAGAAAAAGATGTGAAAGTTAAAGAGCAAGCTATGAGTAGATGTAGAAAAATATTTAAACAAAGAGATATGTAGTTTCAGAAGCATGAAAGAATATTACTCACTAGGAAAATATGCATCATTACCAAATGATGATTACTACCAAGAACTCAAGGTTGTATCAAACAATTATATACAACTATATAGATGTATCAAGTTAGAGCACAACAGAAGTAATTTATAGCATAACCAATAGATTCAAAGAGATCATCATCAAAACTTGCATAACAACTCGATAAGAAATTTCAAGATATACATATACCAATCTGGAGCAATTAAAAAGATAGAGTTGTATGAAGGAAGTTAATTTAAAGAATGGCAATATGCACATATAAAGGTACCAAAAGGAGTGCCATAGAATAAGGTTGTTGTTTGAGACAGTTTAGTTGAGAGGGAAATTCTCATCCAAAAATTCATCTATGTATTATGTGCATAGTGTTGTCAGTCAAGTTCCTGGGTTGAACTTCTCGGCTAACAATAGTTGTTGGCAATACCCATTGGTGTGTGTCGGTCGATTTTTTTGTAGGACAAACTCGGCTAACTACAACTATTGTTAGAAAGTACATATATATTAGAAAAACATATATAGAGGAATGATAAAAATATAAACCATATACAAACATGTGTAAGCAAGTTAATAATGCACTATGAAAGCTTTAGGGGCAATTTTTTAAAAAGAAAGTGATGAGAATCACAATATACCGATTTTAGCTCAAACACCATATGTCTAGTGCATACAAACTTGCCAAGAACAAGATATGTTTGGATGTGAGCAGGAATAACATTACCTCTAATCTTACCTTTTTTCACTTATTTCCATCCCATACACATCTCACCTTTATTCTTTTATGTGGATTGAGAAACCAATTTGATAATCAATAGCTCATGTCAATTCATTTGCAAGTGACCTACAAGAAGAAAGATGAAATGGTCCCCTATCATATTTTTGGGTCTGGAGGGGTTAGCTTAGTAGCCCAACTCCTATTACACTTGGGTGATTTCCTAAAAGGGAAATATATGGAATAATAACCAATTTCATTACAATGATGACAAGATCTCATAGCCTTAGAACTAGAGGATTCTTCATTGAAAATTGAAGGTCCTTTGTATTTGTTGTTATTTTGGCTACTATCAAGTCCAAAACCATCTCAACCCTTCTGTTCGGTATGTGATTAATATTCTTTTTATCATCTAAGAACATTTGCACATAGGATCTCTAACTATGATTATCATGCATAAGAGAAGTAATAGTAGAATACAATTGATAGATATCATCTCTAGCATGTAAAAGATCATTTTCTAAGCAAAGAGATTTGTTTATATAAGAATCTTTTCAATATGAAGAGTAGAAACATTATTCTCTCTACTAGTAGAACTAGAACAAGATTCAAGAACATTGATTTCAGCAAGTAAGCAAGCATTTTCTTTTTGAAGAAAAGCAATCTTAGGAATATGGACACTATTTTCAGATTCTATTACATGCAAAGCAAAGTCTTTGTCCTCTTTTTTAGTTTTAAGGGCATCAATATCAAGCATGAGATTATTCAAAATATTACTATGTTCTTCATTAGAACTAGGCATAATAGGTTGAGCTTCTCTTTTTTTGGTCGTCTAAACTTCTGTTGCTATATAAAAACCAAAAACTTTGGGTTACATGTACATGAAGGACAAAACCCCTAGACAAAAAAACAAAACAAACACATGGAAAATAGAAGCAAGCCATGAACAGTTGCACCATTTCCACTCAGATCCAGGAACAGGAGGATCAAGAAGACCAAACCACAACCCAAACAGAAGTACATATGACATCTGTCAAAGCACCCAAACCCCGATAAGAAGAGATTAGCATAAAAACCACATCCCTGAAAGATAAATGCCTCCTTGAGGGGAGCTCCAGGTGCCATCAAAACATAACATGCAATTCTGAGTGGCCTGCATTCAGTCTTCAATAGCCGCTGCTCAAACTAGCGTTACCACAGGGAACAGACATCTCCACGACCTTGAACCATAAGAGATAGCTGTCGAAAAGAATCATTTGCCTTCAAAGTTGAGCTGTATTTCAGAACCAAGAATACAGGGGGACTCTACCACCCATGGACTTTAGCAGCCAACCACACTCAGATCAACCAGTTAGCATTAAACACACTCTCTGAAGTTGTGGCATAAAAGGAGTAGAGACAACTATCCTCGTCAGGGATGTAGAAGACACCTATTATTCTAGAACAAAACACTGGACATCATCAAGGCAACTAACTGCACCAGATTAACTAAGAAACAATAAAGAGGAAACCAGGGAGGATTAGGAAGAGTCATCAATCCAAGGTATCTCATCATTTATGACCCTTCTTAATTTCTTCTTTTTCTTTCTTAGCTTTGGTCTCTCACTGAGTTTGAACTCAAGAAACTCTGGCTCTGGTTCATATGAGCTTGTGGACTCAACGTCTGGCGTTGTTTCACAGGCCTTGTGGTATTCAAGAGAGATTCTCGATACCTGAAGGATCATGTTGCTTTACGAAGTTAGGTTTAGATTAGAGAGGTTAAGCTACCATTCTAAATCTAATCCAGCTGCTGGAGAGAAGACTGGATCGCAATGCATGTCCAGCTCCTCGTTCGGCACCTGACATTTACTTGTCTTCTCTGGTTTGTCGATGCAACTTCCAGGATGACCAGCATTTTGTCGACCAGGTTGAGTGCCTCCTAATTTCCCTGAGCAGATTTGTAGGTCACTGCCAAGCACCTTCCGCCTAGGCTCCAGGGGGCAAGAAGTAAACCTATGCCCAAAGCATTTGCATCTGGAGCATAAAACAAGCTTGGAGACGAACTCGATGTTGAGTTTCTTAGGGACCTCATCGACCTCGATCGAGACTTCCCTAGGAAAACCAATGCTGGATTCAAGAACCACACACACCACGGCATCTTTGAGGCAGTTGGCTGACAATGCTGACTCATCGAAGTCAATCGGGTGCCCAAAGAGGCTTGTTGTACCTTTCAGTCAATCCAACATCCAGGGGACACCTGGGTTGGCGAACTTGGTCCATACTGGGAGCTTCTTTAACAAGAGGGACTGAAGGGGCTTGTCAGGTTCCCACAGATGAACAATGATGAGGGCTCCATCAAGCATCCATGGGGTTTCATTCAAGATTCTCTCTCTTTCTATTTCAGTCAGGTGTTTGATGATGAATCCCTCAAGATCTTCTGCCACGATCTAGAATTCTCCACTCAGCCTCCATTTCCGCTTTATCCACCCCTGAACTTGACCTTTGAAGGGCTTCCTCCCTGTGCATCGGAGTGAAACGAATTCTTTCCAACTAGGAGCAGGATCCTTCCGGCATGAGAATGAGTAGATTTTCTTGCCTTCCTTGATGGTTGGCTCTACATATTTGAGGACGGGAACGCCATCGCTCGCTCTCCCCAACCTACTAGATTGGATCCAGTCGGGATCAGGAAGAGGTGATAAGGCATCGCCACTCCTCTCTGGCAGAGGTGTTGAGGAAGAAGGGGATGGGGAGCGATTGATAGAAGGTGACTTCCCCTTTGGATACATGTGCTTCTGAGGAGAAGAGGGCAAAATTGCTCTGTTGGCCTCCCTTGAGCCAACCGAAGGAGTCATATTCGACTCTGTAACACTCTCTCTCCCCACTTCACCGTCACCGCTAGGGTGTCTCCCCCTGCCTTGCCCGTGTCCGCCTCTCCTCGCCTCGCCATCGATAGGTTGAGCTTCTCGAAATCTAATCTTATATAGCAAGTTAGTATTTTCAAGTTTAAGAGCATCTACTTGTCTAAGATAAGCATTTTTTTTCAATCTCAACACTATTGAATAGTAATTCTAGTTCTAGGTAATACTTTTGAAGATTGTCAACATTATCTTGCAAGCTAACATTAACATGTTCAAGATTGTCTTATTCTTCATGCAAGTTATCAACAATTCTAGCAAGCTTTTTCTTTTTTTTTAGTAGACCTAAGAGAGGCATGAGTAGCATGAATAATTTCAATTAAACAATATTTATCTAAAGAGTTTAGATTTACCTAATTTAAGTCTTCACTTGAACTTGCCATGAGAGCAAAGTGGCATTCTCCATCTTCACTAGATCTAGAGCTAGATCCTGCACTAGATTCTTCACTTGAGCTTGAGTTGGAGGATTTACTATAGCTTTTGTCCCATTTCTCCTTCTTCATGTGTTCCTTCCCTTCTTGTGTGATGATGAGTCTTTTTGCCTTGTGGGAAATCTTCCTCAAAGTGACCTTTCTTTCAACATTTGAAGCACCGGGTGGAGGAAGAATACTTGCCCTTGTGAAGTCTACCTTTAGAGTACATTGTATCTAATTCAACTTGAGATGATGGAGAAAGATTGACTAACAATAGCTTCAATTTCGGCTTTGATTTTAGCTTTCTTAACTCTCTTGAGCTCTTTCTCTTCTTGTCTTTCTTCCTCCTCTTGCTTGTCAAGTTTAATTTCATGGGCTTGTAGATTTCCTATGAGCTCTTCAGTACGAACATCATCAAGAGACTTTGTTTCTTGATGGAGGTCACCTTGGATTACCACTTCTTCGGGAGAGTTCTAATGATCTTTTAATTTATCTCTCATTGATCCATAGGATGACCTATAATGGTAAGACCATTTAAAATGGTGTCGAGCCTTGAGTACATCTTGGCTACCCTCTCCTTCTTTCCCATCTTAAAGTTTTCAAGGAAGCCTTTGAGGTTACAAACTTTTCTTTTCTTCACTTGCTTTGTCCCCTCATAAGTGACACATAGCTTTCTCCATACCTATAGGTCATCTCACAATAAGAAATTTGGTGAACTCAGTGGGGGAAAGGGAAGCATAGAAAATGTTGATGGATCTTGCATTCAAGGTTCCTTTCTTCAAAATGGCTTCATCCCATTCTTCTATCTTTATTTCTGATAGCTTGGATGGAAGATTCACCATTCTTCATAGCTCAAGACTTGATTCTTGGATGTATAATTGTAACCTTCCTTTCCAATAGAGGATGTTGTTCCCAGAAAAGATTGGAATGTTGATGAGGTATTTCCCACCTTGATTATCACCAATATTATCCTACTTGTGGATGTATGCTTGGAGAGGACCCTCTATGCTACCACTTGTTGGATCTATGATGGGATTCATAGGAGGGGTCAATAGATCTAAAAAACACATAAACAAAATTCATTAGAACTTAAAGATGTTTCTAAGATAATGTGGCAAACATGAACTTTGAGTGCAATTAAACATACATAGAAAGAGAGAGAGAGAGAGATTGAACAAGCACAAGAATACAAGCTAGGTATAGTAATTCAAAATTCCAAACTAGGAGAGTGTACATCCACTACCTAGAGAGGTCAACTTGTAGGCTTTTTCAACCATGTCTCACTCCTTACATTCCATTATAAGAGTTACAAAATATGACCTACCTTTTCCAAGACAAGGATACCTAGAATTTCTTTTGAGGATAAGGGAGCCGATAACCTATTGAAGGACTTAGCTATCCATGAACAAGAGTCTTCTACCTCACCAAGGACTTATCCACTTTTGTAATGAGTCTTCCACCTTCACCAAGGTCTTACCTGCTCTTGCAACATGTCTTCCACCTTGAAGGAATTACCCACCCTTGACTTGGATATTCCGCCTTTGACTTCACCTTCTCCATGTAGAAGCTTTCACTAATGGACTCCTTCCCTTCATCTTCTTCTTCTTCACCTCTCTTATCCAAGAGAGAGAACCCACATCTTCATGGTAGAAAGAAATATTGGGAGGTGGAGGAAGTCATATCCTAACAAGATATACATGTAGGACTAGCTCTCTTACAAATACCCACTCACTCTAATGGATGAGCAAGTGACTAAGCTTAAGAGTGGAAGGAGGCTTTTGGAGGCACTTAATTGTAATATAGGGACCTTCATAGTACTTGCGTAACCATGGGATGAAGCCCAAGGGGTCCTATTTATGGTTTGGGATGCCTAAAATCCAATAAAAGCACTTAAGAATGAATTCTAGTCATTTGGGGTGTTGCAACCGATCTATTTTTGAGTTTTTCAACACTCCAATGGCTAGAAACACTTTTTCAGCACATTCTGCACAATACAGACGGTTGAGTTTATTTTTGGGAACTTGACTGAAGGAACTATGCGACAAATCAATTTTGAGTTGTTTTCGAGTTTATCCTAGATGAAACTCGACTGATGGATTAAAATGTATTTGCCTATGTAGGGGTGTCGGTCGAGTTTGTCTCGGGGAAACTCGGTTAACCCCATAGTTCCCAAGTTCCACAAAGGGTGTTGGTCGAGTTTATCCTAGGTGAAACTCGGACGGAAAAAGCCCTTGTGATGGATTTTGGAACGTTCCATAAAAGTGCTTAAATATTCAATTTAAATGCTCTTGATTTTTTCTAATCTTAATTACAAGTCTTACAATCATTACAAGTGATTTACAACATGATTCTAATAGATTTGAGGTCTTTTCCACAAAAATGCACTAGCATTGATTTTGGCATGTTTTTCTCCAAGTTAGGATGTGCTAGTTAGGGCATTTGGAGTGTTTCTTACCTAATATGAAATCACTCAATTAGAAGCATTAGACAAAAATAAGCAGAATGGTTAGCCATCATCAAAACAAGAGTTTAGTTGATTTAGACCTTGAGTCAACAGATGACTCTACACGAGGCTTTTTTAGACCTATGCACAACATGATGGGACATCTACATGTCATGCTTGTTGCTAGTGTTTTTACTTTTATGTTCTATTTTTTAGAATGTCAATATTAATTAAATATCAATTAATATATTTATTGATTGTCAATTGATGCTAACATTGATTGTGTTTATATTATTGACCATTGATTGTATTTATATTGTTGAGTGTTGGTTTCTCTCACACATTCATTGTGTTTATAATTTCTCGCATGTCTCTTTGACATCTTCATCCCATCTCATATCATATTTTAAAGAGGGTCTCCTCTCCTATATAAAGGGACATACTCCTTGTAACACATATAAAATAAAATATACTTGTCTTTTTGGTTTCATGGTATCCGAGCCTTAAACATAAGGACAATTATTCTTTTGTTGTTTGTTTTTTTTACACACCAATCATCTTTTTCCTTTCCTCTTTGTTCTTCTCCTCTTAATGTTTTGACAAGTGATATGGAATGAGAGAGGGATATTATCCCTCCATGTAACATATCACTTGAAGATTCTTCCCAATGGACTATGTGGTCTTCGATAGTCAAAACCAATCTATTTTTCCTCAACTTAGAGGTCCATCTTTTTGGGCAAATGAAACCTCCCAATGCCACAATTGTAGAACTTGTATCAAATGTTCTTGAAGTAGTAGTAAAGGAAGTAACACTAATACTTAATATGGATAAAACCAATCTAGTATATATTAAATGGTAACTTCACAATTGAAGTGCTAGAACCTATATTGTGAACTCAATTCACCATACCATCCAACATAATTATTGAGATATAGAGTATTCTTCTGCTCGAGCATGGAGAAACATTTTTCAAGATTTTCTTGAGAAAATTTTATTGTGAATTTCAACTCAGCCATGATATTATGTTGCATCTCGGGGTGAATGGAGAATATGGTGATTTCACACAACAATGATATTGATTTGGAGGGCTATGAAGTACGTGCATCCTTCTCTTTGCTCCACATGTAGAAGTTGTATTTTGTGTATAGCGAATCTATGTGACTGGTTTGAAAATATATGTTTACATAAATTTATTATTGGTTTTCATTTATAATTCCAAATTTTTGCACAATAACTTATTTATTGTTATCCAGTTCCATGTCTCGAGGATGCATTAGTGAAGATCATAGCCATTGAGACACATATGAAGGCACTATCCTCTTCTGGTGAATGACTCCCTTTAATCTATATTTCTCCTCTCCCTACCAATGAGTAGGCTATCTTGACAGTTTCTTCTCCAGTACCTTCTTTAAAAGGGGCAAATTTAAATAATTGTATATATTGTAAGAAAATAGGTCTGGACAAGACAACTCGTTGGAGTCAATCTTCATCCTACAAAAAGGATAGAATATTTGAACAATCATGCTCCTCAAAAGTCTACTACAACCTTACATCAAGCTAATCTTCACCTAATTTTCAAAAAATATTGCATATGCTCCAACGTATGCAATCTTTTGGGCAAGTGGAAGTTGAATCATCATTCTTTTTAAAATAAAATGGTAACAATTTTTATGTTTGGAATATGGACTATGGTCCATATACACATATGCCTCATGATGATACATTCCTTATATCATGCTCTCCTGCTACTCATGTGGCCCCTAGTCACACTAATAATCAATGATCTTTGTTTATTTAGCAGATTGGGAAAATTAACAATAAAGTAAAAAAATAATTGTACCTTTTGTTCTGCACATACCACGTCTCACGATGAATTTCTTTTATTTATCATAAATATGTGATGTGGGTCACAAAGTAGAGTTTGATTCCTCTTTATGTATTTGTAGGATCTAGGTACTAAGGAGGTCATTGGTCAAACACTTCATAGGGGATATTTATATATGGTTGATCAATTGTCCATTCCAGAATCTCCTTCAACTATTGCAGCTAATACTTCCACTTTATCTCATGTTTTCCTTTGGCATCACATTTGGCCCACATGCTAGAGTCACGTTTTAGAATTCTTCTTGATTCAGGAGTCTTAGGCATGTTTTCAAATTTAAATTAAGTTCTTATATTACTTGCAAACTAGCAAAACAATTGCAACTACCCTTTTCAAAATTATTAAGTAATCATCTTCCACATTTGATCTTGTGCATCCAATATTTGGAGTCTAGCAACAAATAATTCTCTCATTACTTTTTTGTACTATGTAATTTTTATGGATGACTATTCAAGGTAGACCATTATATACTTAATGAAGAATTGCACACATTTTCCTTCAATATATTTCAATTTTACCAATTAGATTTATACCCAATATCATAAGTGTATAAAGACATTTAAATCTTGTAATGCACATTAATATACTTTTTTAGTCATGCACTCCATGCAATAGGGCCATGACACTTTGTGCATGCCTCTTACCCACACACTCATCAGCAATATGGAGTGACAGAGAGGAAATATCTTCACATTCTTGAAACATCTAGATCCTTTGTTTTTTCAGCTTCCACTCCTCATCCATATTGGGTAGAGGTTGTTGTTGTAGCTTTACACAATATCAATAGTATGCCCACTCCAATTTGAGTGTCATTTCTCCCTTTCAGATTTTTTTCTCAAACTCCAGATTACTTTGGGTTTACATTTTTATCCTTCTTCCTCAATATAAGAGAAATAAACTATCACCTAAGTTTGATCATTATTTTTTGTTGGATATACTCTATATCACAAGAGATATTGTCATCACCCTCCTATTGGGTGTATGTTTACATCTAGACATGTCTCATGCATTGAAGACAATCCTTATTTTTCTCTAGAATCTCATGATTTATAGTTTCTATCCACAGATGTTCTTCTTCAAACACCTTCGAATAACATTCCCATATTAGTTAGCTCAGATGAGTTTGTGTGTGAATGAGTATCGATTCATGACACACATGAAAGGTTCACAACCATGAGTCTAAATTCTTTATTGGGACCTAAAGAGGTTGCTGGTAAGGTATGCCCAGAAAGCCAATCATGTGATGATTGACATGGCATATAACATAAAGGATTTGATAAATACTCATATAGGCAACCTTCCAATTCATTCTATTTCACTTAGTTATGTGATAATGAGGAAATGTTATGAATGTCTAAAGAATGACAATACTAAATGATGTATGTCATCAAGTACGTCTCCAGTACGTTACTTGGAAGAATGAGATCATATGAAAGCTAAGAGTATGTATATTCTTACTATGTCTCTAGTCAGTTGTTATTGTGGAAGGTAGATAGACACCAGTGACACACATGACTAGAGTGTGGGTTGGTTGATTATAGAATCTTATTAGTCATTATATGGCAATATCAAACCAAACACACAGACACATGTTAGGGAACAATATATCGAACAGACCCACCTTGAGAATGACACTTGGAAACCATCATTGGTGGTCATAGTCATCTCTCAAAGTGAAGGTGGTGATTATGATTCTTAGACCTAAAATCACTGTACTCCACGTCATTGGGTACTCTTTGGCATCATCAAACGCAGTCCTAAAACATTCATAGTTATGAAGGTGATGATTGGGTGACTTTGACACATGGTGATGGACTATGAGTTATAGATATGGGATTTGTCCCTCCAACTAGAGTATGATATCTTGGCCACTTGATTAGCAAGAGTGAGAAACACATGCACATGCACATGTGAATCAATATATGATATTGAGGTCACAATATCTCAAATTGTCTGTTCTTAGTTCAAGAAACATGGATTGAACATTGATAGAATGATCATCCATGCCTCGAGTTCATCATGGATATTAGTGATAAAGGAATTATACAATCACTGCAACACCTTACACAAATTGTAGGTTGAAGTTGTTCTCCAACTTTCCATTCACTTGGGTCATTGATGTGCGACTAGGCACCACTCATTTCTTGTGATGTCATAAGCTAGTTATGGACATTCACTGCCAATGTGGTAAGGGACCTATAGGGTAACACACAAAGGAAGTCATCTAGAAGAGGAGTTTATCATGAATGATCATTGGATTGATTATTAAAGCATTTAGTTATTCAATTCATACAAAAAAATTGATAGATTGGCTGACTGGACTACCAAAAAACCATCTCAAGTGTTGAGACATCTGTTTGGTCAGCCAGACGGGCATCTCAAATGTTTAGATGGCCGTTTGGGTTGTCAGGATGATCATAGTTTGAATTGACTAAGTTCTTCCCTTGAACTGACTGACTCATCTCAAACTCACCAAATGGTCATCCGGGTGAATGAGACGGGTGTCTCACTTATGTGAGATGGCTTGGTATGGCCGAACAAATATTCTAGATGTTTCCCAAATAGTTTCAATTGCATATTACTTGTGGTGCAAGGAAATTAATATGTAATATTAATTGGAATTGAAATTTCCATATTCATGTGCGACCAAGAAACTAACAGACCACTATATCGCAGTGCGATATGACCATCTCATACACCAAACAACCATCTGGGTGTGCCGAACGACCATTTGGAGTGTCACAGGTTGCAAAAATTCAAGATTTTCTGGTCTCTTCCATTCCCGCACAATACATATTGGGAACCATGACACTAGCCTCTACTATAAATAGAGGGGTACTGGGGGCTCCCCAAAACACAATACAGACAAATAAGAATCAGTTCCTCTGACAAGTGTTGTCCTCTCTTTTTGTGGTAACAGAGAGAGCCCAAGCAAGTCCTACCCAGTAAGGGAGGGATATCTACAGGAGAGAACAATTGAGACTCATTGTTGTAGCAGAGCAAGTTGGTGACTAGTATACCAACAAGAGGGAAAACTCTTTCCTGACTATTTTCATCGAATGACAGGAGTTCTAGTTGGTCCATGTGGAATACTCTTGAGGCATGATTTCATTAGTTGCTTCTAGGAGGACAACTGTAGCCTGCAATCTGTGGTGAAACCACAGAGGCATTGTATAAGTTGTCATGTTCATTCTTTGTATCGAAGACCAGGAGCTACACAACCACTGTCTAAGAGAAACTTGTTCACAGTTACATCGAAGTGAGTTTTTGTCACTGGACTTGCTCTAGGACTAGGTATAACTCGTTAAACCATCCTTCATATATCATAGCAGTTGATGCAATCTTGATATTATGGGAACACAAATATATATAAAAAATTATTTATGCTTCTATAC
Source organism: Alisma plantago-aquatica (assembly GCA_963693085.1). Taxonomy (NCBI): domain Eukaryota; kingdom Viridiplantae; phylum Streptophyta; class Magnoliopsida; order Alismatales; family Alismataceae; genus Alisma; species Alisma plantago-aquatica. Next base: position 1,827,543,682 of record OY856409.1, read on the forward strand.
TTTGTACCTATATTTCCCAACAATGGTATTAGAGCCATGTCAATTTACTATATTTTAGGATAATCGATCTGATTAGTTTTTTGGATTAATCATTTACTTATTTCATACAATGTGAATATTTAAACTTTCACATATGCGTATCTAATCAAAGACAACATAATAACAAACTAATATACATATACATATAAATATATATATATATATATATGCAATATATGTGTCACCCTAAAAGTCACTTTGATGGTGGATGTGTAGCATGCTTATGACCAATAACCTATATATGTGTGTGGTTGGATGGTTTGTTTTATATTTATCTTGATCTGTGTACTGAGCCTCTACCTCTCTATTCCTGATGTAAAGTTAATGTTTTCCTACCATTGCTCCCCTCAAATGTAACTTGAGGTTTCTCTTGTTCAATGTAATGAAGTAGCAATAGGATAGTTTCTTTTCTTGTAATGACATTCATCTCTAGGTGAGACGACCAGTTTGTGAGACAAGATGACCATATGGACGACCAAGGAGGACAGAGTGATGGAACTAGATGACTGCCTGGTAGACCAAACTGACAGTTTGGAAGGAGTCCAGACGTAGGTTGGATAGGAAGCCAGACGACTATCCCAGAAGGCCCAACCGACTGTCTCAAAGGTGTCCAGATATCAATTGGATAGGAGGACCAACCGATCGTCCAAGAGGTGAGACGAATGGTTCAAGGGTTGAATCGATCTACCCAGATTGGCAGGCACAGATCCACACTAACATTAGGTTCATACATGTGATGTGATGATTGACCTAGGTGGCAATAATTCCTTGTGGCTCCAAGGAATTACAAGTAGACATGGCAATAACCATCTCCTTTTATTTTACATTGCATGTTTACTTTGTGGGATATATCATGTATGTGATATGTACTACATATGTGGTGATTGGATACAATATATGTATATATATGATATATATAAATCCCTCAATCAAGAATATTCATTCTAAGATGATTTCTAATAGCAATACACATGAAAAACTTGTTTGACTACGTGTAGGTTATGCCTCGATGTGGTGAATCGTCTACCTTGGGGAAGTGTGATGGTAATAATGTTGGTTCCGCCTCCATGGGGTGTATTATTATTGTATTAGCTATTGGCTAAGGATTAGCAAGTGATTCTTAGAGTGTCTAGCCCCAGAAGCATACAAATGATTATGATAAGGAGTTGCACATATCGTCTATCAGGAATAGCATATTGATGCAATTGGCAAAAGTTTCCTGCCTTGGTAATTAACTGTGTTTTTCGGCGTTGGTCAGGTCATAGTAGAATTATCTTGGATCTTGCTCATTGGAAAATTGTTCATTGCAATTTTTTGAATTGATAATTGAGGGTTATCAATTTGAACCAAATAATGAGAATGATAATGAATCAAAGACCTATTTATTATGGTCCAAATTTAATTAGGTCAAATCAAATCAAAAAAGAGTTTTTGACAAAATTGCAAATTCTTTTATAGAATCAAATGGCAACAAACAAAAATCACTTTTCTCTGTGATTGGTCCTTGAGAAGGACAAACATAATGGGAATAACTTCTACTACTGGTTTAGGACACTGAGAATTGTTCTCACACAGGAGTGAAAGCTCTATGCCCTGGAAACTCCAGAACCAGAGGATCCACCTCAGAATGAACCAAGAGCTAACATACATGCTTACAAGAAGCATACTAAAGATGTTGTGGATGTCTAGTGTCTGATGGTATGCGCCATGAACTATCAGTTATAGAGGCAACATGAGAACATGGGTGTAATTGAGATGATCACACATCTCAAGAACATGTATCAAGATCAGGCAAGATAAGAGAGATATGATGTCTCCAAGGAACTATTCAAGTGCAGCATGGCAGAAGGAGATCCAGTAGGTACTCATGTGCTCAAGCTAATTGGGTATGTGGAGAGCCTTGCTAGACTGGGATTCCCCTTGGGTCAATAGTTGTCCACTGATGTGATTTTGTAGTCTCTTCCAAAGTCAGATAGTCAGTTTGTCATGAACAACAACATGAACAACTTTGACAAATCATTGATAGAGTCATTGGGCATGTTGAGAATGACAAAGACACAAATGAAGAAAGACAATTCAAAGTTTGTGATGATGATCAGCAAGACAAAGGGGAAGTATAAAGCCAAAGATAAAAAAGGTTCTAAATCTATCAAAAACCCAAGTCTTCTGATCTCAAAGAAAAAGGTGGTGTAAAGAAAATAAGAGGCAATTGTCACCATTGTCACCAGCTTATGCATTGGAAAAGGAATTGCCCACTATGGTTAGAGGAATTGAAGAAGAATAAGGATGGAATCGAGGCCTCCACTTTAGGTATAAACATTATAAGATAAATTTGATTACTTCTTAGTTTTGGTATGTGATACCAAATAGATATCTGACATATTGATGTGCACGATCTGACATGAAGTAAAGGCCTTCATGGAAGGATAACAGATGGATAAAGGAAGATCATGAGTTGTGGAATCTTTGGTCTACATTTAAATTTATCTTAGTCATATGGGCATGTAATAGAGTTAATAGAACTTCTATTTCATTATGCCATAAGAAACAATTTACTTTAGAGCATCACATACAAGGATGATATATCAAAAAAGTATGAGATTAATATTTCTATTTCAAAGATATGATCTTGCATGGCAATGCCCAAACATCTAATTAACTTTGTATGAAAGACTTTGAGATGAATGTTTTAAATGTTAATACCGAAGGATTATAGTTGATAACTCAAAGACTATCATTAGCATTGGTCACCTTGGATGTATGCATAAGACATGCATGCGTAGAATACATATTGATGTTAATCTAGAATCCCTTGGTTGTGAACCTAAGGAAATATGCAATTCTTTCTTGTACATAACGTGACATAACACTCTTCACTAGATGTATTGGGAGGATAAGTCTTCCAATAGACCTGATACATATGATGCATGGAGATCTTATGGAATAAATGCTATAGATAATTACTTATACTTCATTTCATTTACTGGTAATATGATGTTATGTACTCAATAAAGAAGAAACATAAATCTCTTGAAGTGTTCAAGGAGATTATAAATGAAGTATGGCTTTGATGAAAGTATTAAGAAACTCTGGTGAGATCAAATGTTGAAATACTCTACATCGATTCCTTGAGAACCTTCAAAGAAAGGATGATGATAATGTATCACAAGTTAACTCAATCTGAACATGATGATGTGTCAGAATGAAAGAATTATACCATGATGAGTCATGGTATGATTATCAATTAATCTAATTTTCTTATCCTCATAAATATATAAAGATATCACTAAACAGTGTATCGTATGAATGGTCTATAAGACATCATATATTATATTATTTGGGAATGTCCCAATATGTCCAAAGGATGGAAACCTATATTAAGAATGTAGTTTCTTGAAGAAGGTTTATCCATAAACCATGAATGTTGAAAATTACTATTAATCCCAATCCAATAAAAAAAGTTTTTTGTTCATTGGATAACCAAATTCCTAAAGAATCAATGGGAGTAATAATAGAACTTGAAATGTTCAAGATCAACAAATAGGTACAATGAGAACTAAGAGAATCACATGTTTTTGTGGAATCTCAAGTTCGTCAAGCAACACAAAATAAAAGTTTTTAGCAAAACACATATGAGATTGGAGGAATGTGAACCCAACAATTTAGATGGGTTGGTCATAATAGATGAGCCAACTAGTCAAATAGAAGTTATTTCTGAGTATTATGGGATCCATGTAAGCTAACAAGGTAGGACCTTGATAGAGCCACCTAAGGGGTAATACCTAAAGGGTGCAATATGGTCTTGTGGCAAAGACCTACATGGACAACATAAAAGGATAAATTGGTTAAAAATATTTTTCAAATCAGTTCAAGTGTTGAACATGATAGGAATCCCATTACCAATTGTCATGCTTGTTGTTGTAGTTGAAATAGACTATTATATTTGGCAGATGAAGATGGAAAATGGATTCATTAAAAGGAATACATCAAAGGATGTGTGCGTGACACGACCTAAAAGGTTTCATGACTTCAATGAATGCAAATAAAGTCTATGAACTACAAGGTTAAATCTGGGATTGAAATAAGAATTGCAGAGATGGAATCTTTTAACTTGACAAGATAGTCAAAGAGTTTGACTTGAACCAATAGAAAAGATGAAATCGGTGATTAGAAAAGATTTTGTGGGAGAATATATGAATATTTCACATATGATGAGGAATAATATCTTAGTTTTGTGAATATTGAGATCTAGCATTAAAATCCCTTCAACAAAGAAATATTAAATGAAACATCTTATGAGATAAGGATCAAGAACTATAGAGATAGTTCTTGAATGTTTCACATTGGAAGTTTGAACACTACAACAACAATGTGTTGAAGTAGTTAAACACGAAGGATTCAATGAGGGAGAATCTGGTTTTGTCTTTCATGAACCATATGTTCCAATTCTTGTGAAGAATATACATGACATGATGTTATAGAATGAAACAATGGGTCCATCATGAATTCTATAAGTGTACTTATCCCATATAATCTTGCATGTATTTGACATAATAAGATAATTCCAATAAGGGTTATTGGAAATTCATACATTAGTACTTGAGAAAGTACCTAATGATAGATTTCTAGTTAATATTGATAGCAATAAAGGAAGAGTTGGATGTAAAGGGTTACATCGATGCAAACTTCCATAATGACAAAGTGATCACAAATTAAAATATGTTTTATTTAAAAGGGAAATGTTGTTAGTTGGAAGGGTTCTGAACTAATAGACATTAATTCTTTTTGGAAATAGAAGCTGAGTATACTTGTGTTATGAACACAGAGTGATACAGTATGGATCTAGAAAGTTCATATGGTGAACTTGTAGATGTTCCAACCATTGATGACTCAGTATTGATACTATGACATCAATCGAGCTAATTGTTAGGTAAGGAATATGATATACCATATTACAGCAGTTCCACCTCATGTGAGAAATTCTACAATGAAGAGATAAGGAAACAGGAAATATACTGACTATTAGAAAAATGTTGCTAACCCGTTGGATTAAGCACTTATGTAACAGAAACATGGTGGACATGTTTGGATCACTAAGAATGAGATTCGTGGGTGATTGTCTCTAAGTGCAAGTGGGGGTCTATTGGTAAGGTATGCCTATAGAGACAATCATGTGATGATTGACATGGCATATTCCATAAAGGATTTGATTAATACTCGTAAAGGAAAGCTTCCAATTCATTCAGTTTCACTCAGTTATGAGATAATGAGGAAATACTATGAATGTCTAAAGAATGACAATACTCAATGATGTATGTCTCCAAGTATGTGACTTGGAAGAATGAGATCATATGAATGTTAAGAGTAGGTACATTCTTATTAGGTCCCTAATCAATTATTAATGTGGAAGGTAGATAGACACCAATAACACACAAGACTAGAGTGTTTGTTGGTTTATGACAAAATCTCATTAGTCATGATATGGAAATATCAAACCAAGCACACATATACATGTTAGGGAATAGTGTATCAGATAGACCCACCTTGAGAGTGACACATGGAAACCATCATTCGTGGTCATAGTAATCTTTCATAATGAAGGTGGTGATTGTGATTATTAGACTTGAAATCACTATAATCGTCACATGTCATTGAGTACACTTTGACATCATCAAACACAGTCATGAAACATGGGTTCTTATAAAGGTGATGATTGGGAGACTTTGACACATGGGGATGGACTGTGAGTGATAGATATTAGATGTGTCCCTCCTACTGGATTATGATATCCAAGACACTTGATTTGTGAGACCGAGAAACACATGCACATGTGAATCAATATATGATATTGAGGTCACATAATCTCGGACAGTTTGATCTTGGTTCAAGAAACATGGATTCAAAATTGAGAGCATGACCATCCATGCATCGAGTTCATCCTGGATATCAATGATAATGGAATTATACAATCACTATAACACCTTACATAGATAGTAGGTTGAAGTTGTTCTCCAACTTTCCATTCACTTGGGTGCACTGATGTGAGACTAGGCACCACTCCTTGCTTGTGATGTCATAAGCTATTTATGGACATTGACTGCCAACGTGATATTGGGCCTATAGGGTCACACACAAAGGAACTCATATAGGAGAGGATTTTATCATGAATGATGATTGGATTGATTACGAAAGTGTTTAGGTATTCAATTCATGCAACATATCGATAGATTCACTGACTGGACTGCCAAATGACCATTTCAAGTATTAAGGCTATTTGGGCAGCCAGACAGGATTTCAAGTGTTGAGATGAATGTTTAGGTTGTCATACTAATCAAAGTTTGAATTGGTTAAGTTCTACACTTGAACTAACTGGTTCAATGTGATTGTACCAACCTACTCATCTCAAACTCACCAGATTGCTATCGGGGTGAGTGAGATGGGCATCTCGCTTGTGTAAGACAGGTTGGTTGGGATGAATGTGTATTCTGGATTTTTCCTAAATAGTTTTGGTTGCACATTACTTGTGGTGTGGGGGGAAATAATATGTAATATTAATTGGAATCAAAATTGTCAAATTCATGTGTGATCGAGAAACTACCATACGACCATCTCAGGCACCAGACGTTTGTCTGGGTGTGCCAGATGATCGTTTGGAGTGTTACAGGTTGTGAAAATTCAAGATCTTCTCATCCCTTCCACTCCCACACAATGTCGTATAGACTGGGAACCCTAACCCTGGCTTCTACTATAGATAGAGGGGTATTGGGGGCTTCCCATAACACAACACAAACAACTGAATTTTTTTCCTATGACAACTGTTCTCCTCTCTAGTTGTGGCAACTGTGAGAGCCCAAGCAAGCCCAACCTATTAAGGGAGGGATAACTACTGGAGAGAACAACTAAGAGTCAGTTTTGTGGGAGAGCAAGTTGTTGACTAGTACACCAATGGGAGGGACAACTCCTTCCTATCTATTCTAGTCAAAGGACATGATTTCTAGTTGGTATGTGTGGACTACTCTAGAGGTAGGAGTCCTTTGGCTGCTTCTAGGAGGACAACTACAACCTGCAATCCATGGGGAAACCACAGAGGCACTACACAAGTTGTCTTGTTCATTATTCGTGGTGAAGACCAGGACATGCACAACCATCGTCCAAGAGAAACTTGTTCATAGTTGCATTGAAGTGAGTTTTTGTCAATGTACTTGCTCCAAGACCAGGTATAACTTGTTAAACCATCCTTCCTATTTCATAGTAGTTGAGTCCATCTTGCTATTATGGGAATATGGATAGATAAAAATTTTGTTTCCTATGCTATACTTTGTGCCCATATTTCCCAACATAGGTGTTCCCACATATAGACATCCTCTTTTGTGAGATACCCTTTTATACTAATAGTCATGTTGTTGATACCAATTGCACAAATCTTCCTCCTAATCTTTCTCCTACAAATACTTTGTGTCCTAGGCACTCGACGTGTATTAGATGAGGGATAACATCAATTTTGATGCACTTTTATTAGTCTTTTTCATGATAAAAATCATTAGAAATAAGGTTTAGATGTTTAGTTTTACCCATTTTTACTCTAGTTCACTTAAATGATAAGTTCTACATTTAGTGTTAATGATATTTGATGGAATCAGATGCAAATCCAGTGAAATTGATGAAGTCTGAGTAATTGTTCAAAAGATCTTGCTTTAAACAATCAACCTATCGGTCAACAAGATAAGTCATCACTGAGAGGGTCGACAAAAGACTACCTACTCAAGCTCGACAGACTCATCGAGCACCAACTTGTCGGATTGAAGAACCTCGACAACCATCTGTCCAGTAATGAATGTCAAGAAAAGTACAAATCTCACACATGTCGATTAGACAGTGACTGTCCACTCCGTTGACACCAGTGGATTCTTATCGGTCTAAAGATATCGAGCCAATCCTCAACACACCTGTCGAACAAAGGATCCTCGATACCCCCATCAATTGTTCTGATGATAGCCACATTGACAATGATGTAGACGTCCATAAGAATCATGTTAAGGAGTCACCTCGACAAATCGATCAACCTCCCTAGTCGACATCTTCACACTGACAGATTCCTAGCAAAGAAGAACTATGTCAATGACAAGAAGAGATCAATATACATGTTGATTGACAAAGATCTATCAAATAAGTCCCATATCGACATCCTTGTCAATATCTGCATCGATGCTATGTGGAAAAGTCACCTCAAAAAACCTCCTGTCAAAGGCTATAAATAGACCCCCAGGGCATCACTTCAATTCATCTTGAAACCTGGGAGTAAAAGCACTGAAAGGCTTCCGCCAAGTCTTCCCAAGTTCTAGAGCTAGAGGATGAGACCTGACGACCTTTTGAGATCTACTGATTCATCATGTCGACCTCGTTCCTTGACAGCTCCATTCCACCATCATCACTGATCTGAAGGTCCTTCTTGCTTTAAGCCAAGATCAGAAGGGAGGAGGAAGCATGTCAACCTCGTTGTCCACCACTATGATATCAGTCGAGAGGTTGGTAGATCGATCATTCGATATACCCTTGTATTGATCTCCTCCATCCCCTTTCTTTATCATGATATATTATAGCCATACTCTTTTTGTTTCTTTAGCCATGTGTGGCTAAACCCCATAACTTGGGTTGGGAGTAGCCGTCACGCCCTCCCAACCATGTAATTGTTCATCTTTCTATTTTATGGCATATGTTCTTTAAAGTTTTTTTTCTTATACTCTTGTTTTATTGCATTGTTTAATGATTAGCTACCCTCTTTCGCTGTTTGATATGAATATTTTTTGAGAGGATGGTTTCAATGAATCTAGAGTATAAGATTGTAACGATACATAAGAGTGAGGAGTTTCTATAACAAAAGTCATATTATTTTCCCTTGATATTTCAGTTATTATGTCGAGATAGATAACCCTGTTAGATAGAAATCTACATGGACCTCAAGAGAAGGAAGGAACATATATTTTCTTATGGTAGTTTCAAAACAAGTAGAGAATATATATAAAATAGGAGAGCAAGTTTTGCATGGTTATGGTTGGCTTGATTGGTGAAACCCAATTCAAGTCCCTTTTTATCTTGATTTCTTGATTTATCTTTGTTATTTCTTTGATATTACATAACTTATGTTACTACTTCATTAGCTTAAATTTATTCCTTAATCAGAACACATCAATTTTGTTCTTTGGTTAGGCTAGACTAAGTCAACATTTCACGTTCTTACTCTATTATACTGCTTGTCCTTGTGTTTGACCCTACGCTACTACAAAGACTCTGTATTGATTTGTGAATGTATCTACTAGTCAGGTATAAATTCAAAGTTTGATTACTTTGACTAGGACAATCGTGTTTACACTTTTAGCCCACGAAAAAGAGCAATCAACTTTTGGCACCGTTGTCGGGGACAAGGCAATGGATAATATTTAGGAACTGGTGGTCTACTTAGCACTAGTCATTGCTTATAAATTTTTCAAAAATTTTATTAGCACATCCTTTTACTACCTATCAGCTAGAATATCGGTTATGTTTCCAGTCTTTGACTCTAATTTGTTCAATATTTTGATTATAGGTAGCTTACTATCATCTATTACCAATCATGGAGTTCCTCACCAAATTTCTAGTGGCAGATATTCTCCTCATTGATCCAATGCCAACACGAGGACCACATGATGCCAATGTTCCTGAAGAAAAGTCCTCTCTGTGTTCATTAGTCATAGATTGTGTCAATGACAACAAGGATCCTATAGTTCTTCCTTGAATACCAGCACCAAACTTCAAGTTGAAGTCTGGTTTCATTAGCATGATTCAAAATCAAATGTTTGGGGGGGAATTCTGTCAAAGAAAACCCTTATCATCATATAGATGCCTTCAAAAACATTTGTAATACTCTCAATGAGAACATAGTACCTCAAGAGGTCATCTACATGAAGGGATTTCGTTTCTCGCTTAAGGACAAATCCCTACAATCGTAACTTCCTCAAAAGGGCATTAGTTCATGGAAACAACTATCTGAAGCCTTTGAGAATAAGTTCTATCCAATTGAGAATATGATTAGGTGCAAGCTAAAGATTATCAGGTTTAGGCAAAAACCCATTGAAAGTCTGCATGATGCATGGGAAAGATATTAGGAATACTCAAGAGACTGTCCACATCATCGCTACGATGATGGGTTTATCATCACTATTTTCTATGAGAGCCTTACCTCCATCGAGAGAACATCTTTAAGCATAACACCTAGCAGCGACTTCATGAAACATGATGCAGAAACCTCCAAAGAGATAATCAGTAACACGAAAGCTCTCCAAGCAGGATGAAACTATGATAGGGGTTCTACAACAACCATGTCCATTCCCTAGATTCTAAGCTACTGAAGAAATTTAACAACAAACTTGATAAGATGGCATCAGACATCCATAATCTGAAGGAAGTCAATTTCAGACACTTTACAAAGGCATTCATAAAGTGTTCCACTTATGGAGAAGGTTGTCATGGCATAGATCACTATATTTACACTCATGCAGTGGAGGACACTCAGACTGAAAATGTGTCCTGTGTGAACTACAGATGACCCGATCATCCTATATTCTCCTACGGGAACACCTCTGTAGTGGAAACCTCATTCTAACTAAATCAACCCTCACAAGCAATGGGCAAAGGGCAAGCAATGGGTTGAGAAACCCCATCCAGATTTTAACAAAGCAGACCTCGGCCACAACCACAATAGCAGGGAACTTTCAACAAGAAAAGGGGGAGTTTCTTTCAACAACATTAGAAATCTATATCTAGTTTAGAATCCTTAACTGAGAAGCTGGGGGAATGTTTGATGAGTAACAACAACATTTTGGCAAACAATAAGACACTATATGAGCATTGTGAACACTCAAATAAGTGATCTTCAAACCCATAATTGGACGATCGATCAACACCGAGCTTCTATTGCCGCCTAAATTGGAAGATCAGTAGGCAATTTCCATCCAACACTGAATAGAATCCCAAGAACGAGACAGTAAGAATGGCCACACTTCACTCTAGGAGTTCCACTTCTATTCCAAAACCTAAAGTACTGATCACCGAAGGAGTCAATAACAATCCAGAGAACGTCCATGTGTGCAAAAAGTCAAAGGGGGCCAAAAATTCCATTCCGTCGTTGAAAATGATTGAAATTCCCTTTGCACTCCCCTTTATAACTCGAGAAGAGATTCACCAAGTTCCTTGACACCATTAAGAAAATTCATCTTGATATTCCTCTCCTTGATGTCATAGATGAGATGCCTACATACGCTAAGTTCCTAAAGGATCTCATCACACAGAAGAGAAAGAGAGGTGAAGTCGAGATGGTATGCCTTGCAAAGATGGTGTCTGCTTTTTGTCAATCAAATATGTCGATGAAACAAAAAGACCCTGGTGCCTATACTATTCCATTCCTCATTGGGTATACACCAACAAGATATGGTGTTGCAAATCTAGGGGCCACCATCAGTTTCATGCCCTACAGTTTAGCTACCTAGTTGGGCCTCACCGACATTATTAATTCCAACATGAGAATTCAATTAGTATATAATTCTTATACCAAACTAGTTGAAGTGGTGGGGGATGTACCAATCAGGATAGGAAATTTCTTTATTCCTAGTGACGTCATCATTATCGACATATTAGAAGACCTAACATGTCTAATGATCTTCAGATGACACTTCCTTTCCACAAAATGAGTTTTGAGTGACATAGCAGATGGTTTAATCATGATAAGAGTTGGGAACAAATCTATCAACTTCCACATACTAGATCATATGAGGGTCCCTTCCTCAGTAGAAATGAGCTACTTTTCCGACCGTCGTAATCAAACATTTACATAAATAGAAGAACACAATGCTATAGTCAACCTCCTGATGTGACCTCTAATCAATCCTACTTTAGGATTTGGCAATTATTTGGTTGAAGAAATCTTAGCATACTTGGCAGCCACAAACAAGGAAGAAGAATTTTGTGGAGCTATTGGAACAGTAAAATATGTTTCTCTTCAGCGTGAACCAAAAGATGACTCGGTTCTAAAATCACTGCCAAAACTCAAACCCCTCCTTAAAGGTCTAAAGTATGAACTTCTTGATGAGGAGAAGAGAAATTCGATGATCATTAATGCACAACTGCTCTCCGATCAGCAAGAGCAATTATTATCTAAACTGAAGACTCGAAAGAAGGCTCTTGGGTATTGTATAGATGACATCACAGGTCTCAGCCTGACAATATGCATGCATAGAATCAAACTTGACAATGATGATAAGTCATGAGTGCAAGGTCAAAGAAAATTGAATGACAAAATGTAAGAGTTCATATGTAAAGAGGTCATCAAACTAATAGATGTTGGTATTATCTATTCTATTAGCGACAGTAACTGGGTAAGTCCAGTTCATGTGGTTCCCAAGAAGGGAGGTATGATAGTAGTAAGAGATAGTAAAGGAAAGGAATAAGCCACTTGTATAGTGATTGGTTGGTGTATGTGCATTGACTATAGATTATTGTATGTAGCAACATGCAAGGATCATTTCCCTCTTCCTTTCATTGATCAAGTTCTGGAGAAGTTGGTGCATCACTCTCAATTTTGTTATCTTGATGGTTATTTTGGGTTTTATCATATTCCCATCCTCCCAGAAGATCAGGAAAATACCACATTCACTTGTTTATATGGGGCATATGCTTTTTGTCATATGTTTTTTGGTCAATGCAATGCCCATGCTACCTTTCTAAGGTGCATGTTAGCTATATTTTCTAATCTAATAGAAGGCATCATGGAAGTCTTCATGGACAACTTCTCTGTGTATGGGTCATCTTTTGAAAAATGTTTAAAGAATTTATCCTTAGTTCTCCATAGATGTGAAGAAAAGCAGCTAGTTCTCAACTGGGAGAAGTGTCACTTAATGGTATGAGAAGGAATAGTTCTGAGATACAAGGTGTTCAAAGTGGGTATAGAAGTGGATAAAAGTAAAATAAGGCCATCTCTAAACTTTTACTTCTTTCTTCAATATCTTTTGTTTGTAGTTTTCTTAGACATGCAGGGTATTATCGTCATTTTATCAAGGACTTTTCAAAGATCACAAAACCCTTGTCCAAACTATTGGTGAAGGGAACTCCTTTCATCTTTGACAAAGAGTGCCAATAGGCTTTCAATACCCTTAAGGATGCCTTGACCACTGCTCCCATTATACAAGCTCTAGATTGGGACTTGCCCTTTGAGTTAATGTGTGACACTAGTGATTATGCAGTTGGGGTTGTCCCAGGACAAAAGAAGGACAAGAAACATCATGTTATCTACTATGCCAACAAAACTCTTGATGAAGCTCAAATTAATTGCACAACAACTGAAAAAGAGATGTTGGCCATCATCTACACCTTCAATAAATATAGATCTTGCCTGTTAGGTGGGAAGGTGACAATCTAAACTGATCATGGAGCAATTAGTATCTTATGCAGAAGAAAGACACCAAACCACATCTCTTCAGATGTGCCCCCCCTCTTGCAAGAATTTGATCAAGAAATTGTTGACAAAAAGGGATCAGAGAATGTCATTGCTGATCACCTCTCTTTAATAAGGGTAGAAGAAGACAATCCACTTCCCATCAATGAATCATATCAAGATAAATCCTTTCTTCTTATTCATTCTCTTGATCAAGTAACTCCATGGTATGTTGATTTATACAAATACCTACCATGCCAGTAGTTACCTCCTGGTATGACTTACAATCAAAAGAAGAAATTCTTTTTTGACATCTAGAACTATTTTTGGGATGCTCCCCTCCTTTTCAAAAAGTGTGCAAACAATGTGTATCATCATTGTGTGGATCACGATGAATCTCTTTTAGTCTTAGATAAATGTCATGTGTCCCCTTATGGAGGACATCTAGGCACTAAGAAGATAGCCTTGAAAATCTTGAATTCTGGTTTTTATTCGCCAACTATATTTAAAGATGTGCATGCTTTCACTAAACAATGTGATGCATGTCAGCACACTGGGAGATGCCTCTTACTGAATGGATCACTGTGGAAATCTTTGGTGTTTGGGGGATATACCTCATGGGACATTTCCCATCATCTTCTAGAAACAAATGCATTCTTGTGGTCATTGACTACTTTTGCAAATGGGTGGAGGCTATACCGTCATCAACATGTGACTCCAAGACAGTAATACATTTATTCACAAAATCATTTTCCCTAGGTTTGGAGTTTATGGTTATTAGTGACGAAGGGTCAAATTTCATTGAAAAACAATTTGAGTCTCTTTTAAAGCAATATGGACTAAAACATAAGATGTCTACTTCGTATCATCCTCAGATTGCAGGCCAAGTAGAGGTCTCCAACAGGCAGATCAAGAAAATTCTCGATAAGACAGCGAGCAAGTCAAGAAAAGATTGGTCATCTGAACTTGATGATGACCTTTGGACGTATCAAACTTCTTACAAGACACCCATAGGAACTACCCCTTATCGACTAATCTATGGTAAATCTTATCATCTCCTGTTGGAACTAGAACACAAAGCTTATTGGGAAATTAAATCCCTAAACATGGATGTTGGGCTAGCCAAATAGAAGTGCTTTTTACAGCTACATGAGTTGGAAGAACTCCATCTGCACACTTATGAGAATACACAAATCTACAAAGAGCGCACTAAGATTTGGCATGACTCTCATATCAAGAGAAATGACATTTCAGAAGGAGACAAGGTTCTACTATTCAATTGTACTCTTTCTCTCTTCCCAGGCAACCTTCATTCTCGTTGGTCTGCACCATTCACACTGATTACCATTTATCCTTCTCAAATTATGGACATTCACAACAAGAAATCAGGGACATTTTCAGTTAATGGTCTTAACTAAAGAGGTACCACGAAGACGAATCCATCACCAGAAAGGTGGACTTGGAGCTTCCAGACACCCTGGAAGCCGCATGATATGTTTAAAGAAGTAAAGCTACATGACTATAAACAAAGCACTAATTGCGAGGCAACCCAAACATTTATCTTTTCTGTCATTTACATTTGTTTTCAAAAATTTTGTTTTTCTCGTAAAAAATCTTTATAGACATTGTCACATCTAAATCAAGGTGGACAATCGTCTTCTTTATTTTTAAAATGATAATTGTAAGAAAACCATTTTATCATGACCTGTCGACCTAAATTCTGAATAGACTTATTGAATTTTACTTAGAAAGTTTCTAAATTACCTTATCAATTGTCACAGTCGACTGTCATGTCGACCCACCTAGCTTGACTGATATTGACCAACTAATGATAAACTTTTCCTTTAGACATTTGTCAACCCTCCAGTAGTGTCGATCGATAGATTTTTGGATTTTCATTTGTCGATTTCATGGTTGAGGATTCGCAAGGAGAAGATCAACAAGACAATATGGTTAAATTTTTGACCCTTCTAGTCGACATGTCTTTCGACCATCCCACCAAATCTACCAATTTACAAATCTCTTTGCCAGATTTGAATCTGCTATCCAGATAACCGGTATAAGTTTCACCGGCCTTAACCTCAGTTATAAATAACATACCCGTAGTTAAAATTTTCTAACCGCCTTCTAATTAGAACGAAGTGTTGCCTCTCCATTCACTCGACTATCAACGTTCTTATTGACTCTCTTAGTTGACACTCCCAGTCAGCAGCCTTTCCATTGACACTCCCTATCAACAACCTAGTATTCAAACTCCTATTGAAAACTATTCTCTCACTCAGTTCACAAGTATATGTTTGTATAGGTCGACACCCTTCTCAGCCCTTGCAACAATGTTTGTCGATGTGACAATCCTATTGACCATTTTTCATGAAATAACTATAGACCTATTTCATATTCAGATGACTAATTTTTGTCTTGTCAATCATCATAGTCGATAGCGTTGTCAACTTACCTAGTTTTGACTATGATCGATCAACAACCAAATCGACTTTATCTCCTTTTACCTGCAAACAATCCCTTCCTTAGAAAAATTCTATTGACACTTGCATCGTAATAGTAATCAAAAGAGTTATATCATACCTAATATTGTGCTCATTCTTTTTCTTTTATAGCAATGTCTTAGCAAGGCAGCACCATCCCATCGAAGAAGGGGGGAGAATAGACCTCTCTCTGAGCAACCTACATCAGAGGGAGAAAAGAGAGCCAGGGTTAATGAGCTAGAATCGGATGTTAATCAAGGCTCATAGTTGGATCTTTCTTACTCTGGAACCTTCAGGCCTTGGAACAAGGAGGATCTGGAGGCATTTAAGGTGATGAAAAAAGCAATTTTCAAGCCTACTGGTTTCATCTCTTCCACTGCTCTGGAGGAAATTGGTGTCAGGGCAAGAGTCCAGGACATGTTGGTTAAATCCATTCTAGCTCATCTCTACTTTGCAAAACCACAATCTTATGAGGAGGAGACAATGGAATTCATATCATCAATTAAAGAGGTCTCATCTAGACAGCTGCAAGTCCACATCAACAATGTTGATCATGCTCTCACCAATCAAATCTTGAACAAAATCTTATGTAGTTTAGAAGAAGATGATGCCAAGGCTTCTTTGAGATTTCTAGAAAAAGAAGATTCAAGACTTAATGCTTCCAAATATTGGGAGTGATTAACTGGCCAAAAGAAGTATCAATCTGGGCATTCCAAGGCATCAGTGGTGCATTCTGCATTCTGGAGAATTATGCACAAGATAGTGGTCAATGTTCTCTTCACTAAGGCAGAGATTGGAAGTATTTGTCTTGAAGAACTCTATGTACTATCTTGTATAATGGAAGGATGATCTATCAACATTGGTTGCCTTCTGATTGACAAATGGTTGCTCATCTGCTCAGCTCTGCAAAGAGAATACTATATGGGTGGTCTCGTTAGACTCATATTTCAAGAATATAGACACCCGCATTGCATAGCTTTCAAGGAAATGCTAGGAGAAAACTTTATCACCATCATGTACCTAACATATATTGGTATCTTAGCACGACATGACAATACTAGACACTATAGGTTCATGAGAACTAAGATTTCCATTCCTTTACCTAGAATAACAGATTATGACAAGGACAAGTTGCTATATTCTAAGGCAGAAATTATTGATCTCATTCAAAATTTCTAGAAGACAAGTTCAGCACAGCCGAACACATCATATGGTAGGGTCCGACCGAAGCCAATTGTTACAAAGAAACTGAAGCAGACTTTTTCCAAGATATCAGAGGAAAGTGAACAAGGAAGAATAGTCATGTATGATTTGGAAGAACTATGAGTGTCCACAAAGCATGGTTGGGATTCCCCAACAATTTCAAATGAATAACACCCTCTGGTTACTCCATCATCTGCTACAAGCAAGCAACCACAACCTCAACCCACCACAAAGTGCCCCACCACCATCCCCCCTTCTTCTTCTCAACAAGTACTCATATCTGAGAATCCTTCTTCATCCTCTTTATATCCAGATGCCTTGCGTGGAGCTTTTGGTCATGAATTTGACATTATGCATAGGGTAACCGGTGCAACTATGACTGTGTTTCCTAAACTTCAAAACATCATGCAGAACATGTCACAACAAGTTTGATCCCTAGAAATGTATGTCAGTAAGTTGAGTAGCATTCCCATACAAATGGTGACCCTTCATCATAAGATTGGCGAAATACTGAAGGTCCAGCACCACCTGCTGCTCCATACGACACACCAAGAAAAAGCTAGGCAGTGTCAAGAAGAAAAACATGCTCTTTGACGATAATGCTGATGCGAGTGCCTAGTAGTTCTGTTGAAGCATCATATTCACCATCTTCTCAGTATTCTAAAGGAAATTCTTATGTTGTTGATACTATGAGTTTGGATGATCATTACCATTCTCTTGATACAGCTACTAGGTCATATGAATCTATTACGGGCATAGCCAAACCTTTGTCAACAGACCACACTCCTCATATTACACATTTTCTAGAAGGTTGATTTCCTCTTTTTGATATTGCACCTATTATCTGCCCATTTGAGTATTGTCCATCTGAGAAAATTCCACCTCCAACTCTGTCGTCATCCCATGATACCTTTGAAAAGGAAATGAAGCAAAAATTATAAGAAGCAATGTTGAATCTAAGCCCAATACATTCTCTTCTCAATTTTCACTCAGAAGAAGACATATATGTTGGGGTGTATACCACTCACATGGATCTCAATGATGATCTATCATTCCATCTAAGAATGAAGATATTTCTTATGATGGTGAAAATGGTGATCTCTTTGTTATATTATCAATTGTACCTCCCCGTCTCTCTGATCCAATCTTCTTAGAACCTCTCTTACCACTCACACCTCAACTTCCTCTGAAAATGATTGGATTTGATCCAAATCATTTGAAGGGAATGCAAGTTTGTGATTGTCACATAACTGGAATCCCATTCCCACAAACTAAATGAATACCAAAGACAATATGCAGAAGCATGAAATGCTTAGCATACATGAACACATTACTAGATGAAAGAACCAATCATAGTCTCAACATTCAACAAGATATATTAAACAACATTGTTTATTACAAGCTTTCAATTACATATTCAAGAGTACAATTTTCCAAGTATGTTCATGTATGCTAGGGATCATACAACAAGAACACATGACATAGCTCAACAAGCCCATCAACTACTAGCCATCTCTGAACCTATAAAATACGTGAAACAAGGTGGGTCAAGCACATGAGGTGTCGAGTACACTACTGAAAGATACGTATACATAATATTTTCATAATTTGAAAACATGTATAGAAGTAAGGAACAAGAATAAACAAGTTAATTTCTTAGAAAAATGAGATCCCATATTTTATATCACTTCACTCCAATTATACTAACAACATCATGGATTCATAAGACCTTTGACTACTTCCCATTGGAAGAGTCTGTAAGGGTTCTCAAGATTAGCTAACCCCTTTTATATGTGAGGGGCCTCAAGGCCATCTCCAAGAGTTAACCCTATTTCAACATTGTATAATGGAGTTTCTATATATTATGATTGCAAGTTACAAAACAATGATACGAGACAATCATCAAGTACATACTAGCATACTACATGGCAATAATTGATCAAGTAAACAAGCATACATATGTATCACATTTCAAGAAAGAAAGACATAGTCATATGCTTACTTAAAGCTCGTACTTGATTCAAAGATTTTATAACCTAACTCATCCTTTACCATCTAGCCACAAGAAACACCTCATTAAGCATAGAATTACATGCATGCATTAAATTCTCATCATTAACCCTTACTTGATCATTATTAGGGTTTAGATCAATATTAGGTTCAAGTTGCTTAATGGCATGCTTAATGATCTTTTATAGATTGAGAGGCTATCATGAAGGTGTGGTTCAAGATTCAAGTCATTTTCAAGTTCCATTCATTTTCTACGATCATTACGAGATTCATGTCAATTGTGTACAGACTAGATCATAAGACTCATAAAAGGGAAAGAAGGGTGTAGCTTGACAAGTCATGATATCCAAGCATAAGAGATGGTTTAGGTCAGCAAGATATAGACACAGGAATCATATTCAAGAATAGACTGATGTTCATGACTTGGTCTAAGCATCATATCAACCATTGATTCTAACATATTCCGCCATACATGTGAATAACAGATTGATTTCTTAAATCATTTGAGCTCAACATAAGAATTAGGTGGTACATCCATATTTAAGGAGTCCATGGGTGTGAGTATACTTTGATTAGAGAGAGGAATACAATCTAATAGGATCCACATAAGCATTTAGGTATAAGAACCCCAATCCAAGACACATACGTCACATAAGGGAAAGCAAATATTATAAACACCACCATAGAGATAGGGGTGGATCATAGGCATTTGTGTCACTAAGAATCATGATATTATTAATTTGAAATATCTAATGTAGTTTATTGCCACAAAGGGTCCAATTTCACTATTTGAATCAAGTACAACATATATCATCATTAAAGGGTAACATACGAGCATACTTATTGTGATATGTAACCACCATAGAAAAAGGAGATTAGGTAAAGATATTAGAGTCATGGGGTGTGACATGGCTTACTGATTTCGAAGTCAATTAGCATTCATCAATGATAGGATGCAAAATTAGCACAACAGGGCATGATACTACATTAATGTCCAAAAGCAAGTCACTTGACAACAAAAGAGTCATTCATGATCAATAGATGTGACTAGGAGTATAAACACATTCAATTGTACATCTATGTTACTGATTTGGTGGTTGAGAGAATATGGGTGCAAAAAGAACTTTACATTAAAATGATTATGCATTAAATGATCATCAATATGGTCAAAGATCAAGTTTTCATGAAAACAGGGATACAATATGGGTATTTATGACATGGAACCATGGTCAAAGTATAGGGCTCATCGAATCGATTAAAATGGTACATCATTTTGCATATTTTGGATGAGTGAGCTAGAAGTTATGACATTTTGAAATTTGATGCAAGAACTATATTAAATTGAGGGGACATTACCGTATATATGAGATGGCCATGGCTGCTAGTTTGAACCCAGTCCGGACCCCACCAAATTTGCACCTGGTATCCTGCTCACACTCTGTCATCACTCCCCCTATTCCAAATTGGGAAGGAACATGGGCGATGCTGAAGTGCATGCACCTACCGTTGGAGAGGGGAAGGCAAGGCACATGGCTCGCAGTGGCCTCCGTGGATGCCGCCTATGATCTCAACTTGGTCATGCGGCCTCTCTAGTTTCTATGGTCATCGCCACCTATCCATAGGATCCTCTATAGTGTTTTGGCCAAACCAAATTAGGAGATGAGGGGGGAGGCAGTCTTAGGGAAGGAAGAAGGATGGAGTCTGACAGGGGGGCAGAGAGGAAGAGGTAAGCTTGTGGAGTTAAGCTAGGGCCAACGGTGCCCTAGGTTTGCAAATAATAAGAGCCCCTTGCCTCCCCTGGAGGTGGTAGCAGACCTCTAGGAGAATTGGTGGTCGGTTTTGGGCATGAACCAGTGGGTGAGAAAAAATCGGAGAAAGGAGGGAAATAAGAGAAATCAGGGTTAGAGTGGGGTTTTTGAAGGGAGCAAGGGAGCTAGGGCTTATATCCCAAGCAATCCTGAGCTTTCATCTATTACCTGATTTGGCTAGAGGTGGAAGATGAGCTTCCCGACCTATGATTTTTTCCCAAAGCGGAAGGGGGGAGGGACTGTGAGAGAGGGGCAAGCGTCTGGACCCCAATCTAGCATTTGGGCCCAAGTAGGTCGGCCCACAATATAGAAAAGAGCATACAAAGGGATCAACATTCCAATCTTCCTAACACAATAACTAGAGTTTTATAGGTCCAATTGACATGATGTTTGCATCAATGGATTCAAAATCAAAAGTTCTACAACATGAAGTACATTGAAGCATAAAAGAATTCATTAACGAAGGCCAAAATAATGGAAAAAAGGATGGTCGGTGAAGATACAAAGCATTAGTAAATGATGCAAGGTACTATTACATTTTGGATCATAGAGTCAAAGTGACCTCAAATACACATTAAAACATCTAAATTGTGTAATTGAAATTAGATCAGGTCAATTGAGTCACAACAGAAAAGGGAAGGTTTACAAAGGACGAGAGAGAAATTCCAAGTTATTAGAGTGACATTTTCATCTTACAAGACGTTTTGGACGACTAGCGTAATGGTAGACATATTTTCTATAACAATTGCTCCATAACCCTTTCACAAGAATATTTTAGGAATCTTTTTTGAAATCCTATAAAGGTTACCAGAAAAATGTTCATGGTCCTCGCATCAACAATCTTGGAAGACGTCATACCCAGCGATAAGGATTGACCATATTATAATACAATGCCTTCCTTAGCTAGATTCTTATTCAAGAAATGATTGAAGGCTCAAGCCATTTTGACCTTAAAAAAGTTTGAGTTCAATAAAATAAGAATTATCTTGTTGCCTTTGCATTTCTAAGGATTGTGGCTACTTTGTGTTGCTGATTTAAACAAATGCCAAATTACTATGTTCAACACCTGTGTTGAGACACTAACAAATTTTGAGATGAGATTTAGGATCGTCCTATCGAAAAATTTCCTCACATTCCAATCCAACTTAAATTTGTCCGCAAGGTTTTCTATTATGAAACCAATAAGACAAGTTATGTGATTGCACCATTAGCTTTCCAGTAAAATCCAGAGAACAATGATTGTACTTTCATAGTTCTCTGAGTTACGGAAGCTCTAAGTCGTGAAACTCTTATTTCTAGTTTGCATCAAAATGGGTTCACACCTCTTCGTGGATGTTTCACAATGGGGTTCATCCATGATAGGTGTTTCTTTTAGGATACTGAACTGCCAGAGAATTTAAGGGATCTTTACCCACTTATTCCTCGACCTGAGAATGAGACATTTCAAGATGTTCTGCAAAGATAAGAAGTAGAAGAAGGACAAGATACAACATCATTTGTTGTCACTGAACCTCCTGCTACTGTTATAGAAACTAAAAAAGTCAAAGAAGTTATGGATATTCTCAAATTCTTAGATGAGCCTACACCATTCCCAGTATATGGCCCAATATCAACTATAGAACCTAGTTTTGAGAACTTTGACTATAGTTAATGTTGTGAACTTTCTCTCTCTTAGCTAATGATGTTGGTGCATTATTTTAAACCTGGTGAAAATCATGTAGTCTTTAGTCAAGATGACCATATGGTTATGAAAGATGACCTCCTAGAGACTCTGGAACCACGAGGATGTTTATCTTATAGCCTCATGGTGGCTTATCACTCTCTTATATGCTAGGATGTTGATGATGTATATATGGTCGGCCCTAATCTTGTCACTGATATCTACTAGGGCTCTTATTTGGGTGAAAAGGATCTTCTTATTCATCATCTACAGGAGTCTCTTCCTTGCTATATATTCATACTAATTCTTCACGAAGCTCATTGGACCTTGCTTACTGTCTTTACTCGTGAAAGGTAGGTTGTGCTTTACAATAGTTCTGATTCTTCTTTTGACCCTAAAGGCCCTAAATATTTTGTGCTAATAGTAGTACACATGAAAGTATTGTTGACGCATGTTCTAAGGCACTTATTCCACATATCAGAGAACTTGGAAGTGGCTATTCTTTTCAGGAACCAAGAAGATCGAAGGTAACCCAATTCTAGAATCAGTGTCCTCAACAACATCAGCTATCCAATGATTGTGGCTTCTATGTTATACACTGGATGTATACCATTGGAGTCATCCATGTTGTCATAGAAGAAACTCACAATGATAACTATAATTTCTTTCAAGGAAACTATGCTTTGATGTTGCTTGATTCCCCATGGGAAATAGTGGATCTTCACTGAGAAACTCATGTGTTTACATTTTCTTTTCCTTTCTTTTACGCACTCTGAGGACAGTGTGTGTTGTAAGTTTGGGGGTGTAATCCTTTGAGTTAGGTATCCACAGTATCTCAAACATTGCTTTATTTTCCTTTAAAATTTCTTTTCATAATTTCCTTGTTTTCATCACCAATTTCAAACTTGCTTATGTAATGAAGTTGCAGATGATGGAAAAACTCCCTCTACAAATATTCTAGTTTGTTCCTAAACTATACCCTTTTACATGAGATCTCAAGGAAAAATCTTTTTGTTTCTACATTTTATATATTTTCCTCTTAGCAAAGCATCATTTATCTTTACGACGCCATCAATTGATTCTTACCCAAATAATATAATTAATAAAGTCTTATCTTTTCAAAGGTATGTTGTCACAATAAAAAGAAAGAGCTACCTCATGTCTTCTTCTGAATATTTTGTCAAAATCCCAAAATGAGTTAGAATCTAAGAGATATACAATGAATTAGAGCAATTAAAACGGTGTAGTGTTGCGCTCATGAATGCAGATATGTCGATTTTTTTAGCCTCTACAAATACTACCTCATTCTAATTGAGTTCATTTAAAGGTATTGTGGTATGGGGTAGTGATACTTAGGATGTGCAGTCACTGCTCTAAAACCAACTGGTTTGGAACGCAGGGATAACTCGCCCATCTAAACGGACCTATACTTGAATGACCCAGAACAAGAAAGGAACATCCATAAACCTTGTTGCCTATCAAAGTGTTCCACATAATGCCTTGATAAGAGTTAAATCTACTTTAAACAAATTGACATATATACTGGAGATAAGAATAGGGCACAAAAACAAATAAAGAAAGAAATTTTTGACAAAATGACAAATTTGATAAAGTTATTTTTGATAAGAGGATTGTATAAAAATATGTTTTTAGTAATTCCTAGATGTTTGTTTGAATGATTAGATAAATAATGATTCCATTAGCTTGAGGACAAGCTAAATTCTAAGTTTGGGGGAGTTGATAACATCAGTTTTGATGCACTTTTATTAGCCTTTTTCATGATAAAAATCATTAGAAATAACGCTTATATGTTTAGTTTTACCCTATTTTACTCTAGTTCACTTAAATGACAAGTTCTAATTTAGTGTTTATGTTATTTGAAGGAATCAGATGCAAATCCAGTGAAATCGATGAAGTCTGAGTAATTGTTCAAAAGACCTTGCTTCAAACAATCAACCAATCGATCGACAAAGATAAGACTTCACCAAGAGGGTTGACAAAACACTACCAACAAAAGCTCGACAATCTCATTGAGCACCAACTTGTTAGATTGAAGAACCTCAACAACCATCTGTCGAGTAATGAATGTTAAGAAAAGTACCAATCTCACACCTATCTATTAGACATCAACAGTCCACCCTATTGACACCAGTGGATTCTTGTAGGTCCGAAGCTATTGAGCCAATCCTCGACACACATGTGAAAAAAAGGATCCTTGATAAACCCATCAATTGTTCTGATGATAGCCACATCGACAACACTATCAACATCTAGAAGGCTACTATTGAGGAGTCACCTTGAAAAACCAATCGACCTTCCCGATCGACACCATCACAGTGACAAATTCCCAGCAAATAAGAACTATGTTGATGATAAGAAGAGATCAACAAACCTGTCGCTCAACAAAGATCTGTCGAAGAAGTCCCATGTAGACATCCTTGTCGACATCTGCATCGATGCCACATGGACAAGTCACCTTGACAAAACTCTGATCAAAGACTATAAATATACCCCTAGGGAATCACTTCAATGCATCTTGAAAGCTTGGAGTAAAAGTGCCAAGAGGCTGCCACCAAGTCTTCCCAAGTTCTAGAGTTGAAGGATGAGACTTGTCAACCAATCTAGATCTATCAATTCATCCTATCGAATTCGCTCCTTGGCGGCTCTGTTCAACCATCATCACTAATTTGAAGGACCTTCTTGTTGTAAGCCAAGATCAGAAGGGATGAGGAAGTCTATCGACCTTGTTGTCGACCACCGTGATATAATCTGAGAAGTTGGTAGATCGATCATTTGATCTACCCTTGTATCAATCTCCTCCTTCCCCTTTCTTTATCATGACTTAGTCTAGTTGTACTCTTTTTGTTTCTTCATCCATGCATGGCTAAACCCCATAATTTGGGTTGGGAGTAGTCATCAGGCCCTCCCAACCATGTAATTGTTCATCTTTATATTTTATGGCATGTGTTCTTTATAATTTTGTTCTTATACGCTTGTTTTATTACGTCATTTGGTGATTAGTTAACCTCTTCTGACGTTTGATATGAATATTGTTTGAGAGAATGGTTTCAACAAATCTGGAGTACATGATAGCAACGATACACAAAGTGAGGACTTGCTATAACAAAAGTCATATTATTTTCCCTTGATCTTTTGGTTATTACCTTGAGAGAGATAACCCTGTTAAATAGAAATCAACCCGGATATCGAGAGAAGGAAGGAACATATATTTTCTTATGGATGTTTGCAAAACATGTAGAGAATATATATAAATAGGAGTGAAGGTTTTACATGGTTGTGGTTGGATTGATTGGTGAAACTGAATCCAAGTCCCTTTTTTTCTTGATTTCTCAATTTATCTTTGCTATTTCTTTGATCTTTCATAACTTGGGTCACTACTTAGTTAGATTAAATATGTTCCTTAGTCAGAATACCATCAAAATTACTTTTTGGTCAGGCTAGGATAAGACAAGATTTTGTGTTATTACTCTATTATTCTCCTTGTCTATGTTTTTGACAAGCACTACTACAACGACTTTGTATTGAGTTGTGGACGTCTCTATTAGTCAACTATAAATTCAAAGTCTAATTTCTTTGACTAGGACAATCATGTTTACACTTTTGGCCCACCAAAAAGAGTGATCAATGAGCCACACATAGACATGGATATGAAGATGAACAATAGGACTTCTAATCTTACTTGTGCTATGTTTACAGCTTTTATGATTTCTTTATATGTAGAAACTAAGTCATATACCTATCAACAAGAAGCAAGTCAGCCAAAATGCCAATAGGAATGGTAGAGGATTTTCATACTTTTGAGCAGATAGGTACATAGTAGGTTGTATATTTTCCCTCCTCATTAAACCAGTTATTTGTAAATGGATATTGATGTTTGGATGGAGCAACTAACAAATACAAAGCTCGTCTTGTTGCTCGGGGATTTTCACAAGAGCATTCTATAGATTATGAAGAAACTAAAAACATCCTAGGATGAGTTTCTATTAATTTTTAGCTCCATCTCTAATTTCCTGGTGTAGTAGGAAGCTAGGTATCACTGCAAAATCTACTTATGAGGTTGAATACAGAGCAACAATTGAGAACATCCACTTGAGATGGCTTCTTTCCGACATGGGTGTTGTTATAAATAATAGTACTCTACTCTTTTGTGATAATAAAAGTGTCATTTATTCTAATACAAACCATTATTTCATTACAGAACAAATCACATTGAAGTGCATTTTCACTTCATATGAGAAATGTTGTAGGCTAGTGGAATCTATTTACCTCATATATCTTCGACAGATCAAATTGTTGATGTCTTTACAAAGTCACTTCCATCGCCTTGACATAATATTCTCATTTCCAAACTCAAGGTGTTTGATGCATCTTGAGTTTTTTGGGGTGTGTTAGTTTCCAAATTTGTAGAATGTCAATATTAATTAATTATCAATCAATCTATTGAGTGATTGTCCATTAATGTTTTCATTGATTGTATCTTATTGTTGACCATTGAATGTAATTTTCAAATGCATATTAGTCAGGTGCCCCAATCTAGGATGGGTTGTCCTTTATTTTTTGGACCATCACTAATTTCTTTGCATAGTAGGAAGCAAGATGCCACTGCAAATCTAGTTGTGAGGCAGAATATAGAGCTATTTCTAAAACAACATTTGAGATCATCCACTTGAGATGGCTTCTATGTGACATGGGTGTTCTTATGAATAATAGTACTACACTCTCTTGTGATAATAAAGATGCCATTTACATTGTTACATATCCAATATTTCATGATAGAACATAGAACATTGAAGTGGATTGTCACTTTATATGAGAAAAGTTGTAGGTCGGTGCCATCTCTTTACCTCATATATCTTCGATATATCAAATTGTTGTTTTCATTACAAAGTCATTTCCATCGTCTAGACATATCATTCTCATTTCCAAACTCAAAGTGTTTTATCCATCTTGAGTTTGTGGGGGCGTGTTAGTTTCCATTTGTGTATAATGTCAATATCAATTAATTATAAATTAATCTATTGATTGATTGTCAACTAACATTAACTATATTTATATTGTTGACCATTGGTTGTACTTATACTATTGATTGTTAGATACTCACATAAATTCATTGTGTTTATTATTTCTCTCGTGTCTCTTTGACTTCTTTGTAGCCTCTCATATCATATTATAGACAGGGTCTCCTTCCCTATATAAAGGAGCATACTCCTTATAACACATGTACAATGAAATATACTTCACTTTCAAGTTTCATGTATAATTATATCAAATTATTTCCATCAAAATAAAGTCTTACATTAGACATTTAATCATGATAGGCCTGAGTATTCTAGATCATTATCAAGTGCAACAATCCATTGAATTATAGAGGGTTACTTCCATCATCTCAGAGTGAATAGGAGGATCTAGAGAAAAATTTCTTCACCACAAGTTTCAATCCTCATTATCTCTTAAAGAGTTATACCTTCGTTCATCCAAGATGGCCTAGACCTGTGGTTGTCATTTAGGCTCTTTAAACTATTCTATTTTTTTTTAGGATATACTTTACACTAAAATCATGATCTTAATTGTTGCTTGTTTGTTTTTACTACAAAAATCACATGGACGAACAATTATTATATCCTAGTAATGGAAGAGTAGACCCCATGTCCTAGCATGCATAGATGATTTCATACTTAATCTTAATGAAATGTTAGTTTATAACAAGTGGAAAACATGTTCTGAACGCATGCTTTATCATTAAGATGATGTTATTATTTTTATGCACTATTATGTATATAGATAGGGTGCACTTGAGTAAGGAGAATTCATGTACAACTACTAGGTTTTATAAAAAAAAGTGATAGAATTATGTAGTAGTATTATGCAATCTTTAGACCTTGTTTTGATATTAACAAATGGAAGTGTTGTACCAAGAGGTTATGATAGTCT
This sequence comes from Alisma plantago-aquatica, assembly GCA_963693085.1. Classification (NCBI taxonomy): domain Eukaryota; kingdom Viridiplantae; phylum Streptophyta; class Magnoliopsida; order Alismatales; family Alismataceae; genus Alisma; species Alisma plantago-aquatica. The sequence goes on from OY856409.1 coordinate 1,827,572,299, forward strand.
TCCTTTACCATCCACATGGGTAGAGAGGCATTTAATGCATATCTTTAAAAAATAATTGCATGAGGTTATGAATAAAACCACATCAATATGTTGGAGTGCAGAAAGAGAAACCTTGACCATGGTTCCATCCTTAAGCTTTATTATTGATTTAGAGTTGTCACTGTTTATCTTTGTGGTTAATTATTTCATAGGATGGATATTTAATTTTATTAGACTAAATCTTCTTTAGTTTGACTCAAGTTGCTGAAATCCTTTTGAAGACAACCAATTTTACTACAAACTCATACACTCATGAGATGAACGAATTGAGTCATGATATAAATATCAAAACTTCATTTTATGTGTAACAATGGTCTTTGAGAATAATTTAGAATTCGTCTTGAACATATTTTATTTATTCATGTATCTTATTTTAATCATTAAAAGGAAGAAATTGGTGGCCCAGACAAATTACTTACACATATTTTGATGAATGATACATTTCTTATTATTGTTTCTTCTAACTATGTATTAGTGCCTCAGGAATGTATGAGTTAGAGCAATGAAAAATGGACTTACCGCATTCATGGAATTAATGTTTCTTAGCTTTTTTTTCAAATACAATTCAAGTCATATAATTATCTATTTATTTAGTTATCTTGTAAAATATTATTGCTTATGAGCCCCCAAGACACTAAGGTTATAATCAAGATCTTGGGAAACCAATGGAATGGTTATAATTTATTACAATATTTCCTAGAGATGGAATGAGTTTATATATGACATTTGAGTTAGTAGAATTGTTTAAACTCTTAGCTTGACTAAGATGGTGACATCCAACTATAGTTTACATGGAAGATGATCAGTAGGGTCATTGTGTTCTTGAATAACTCTTGTCCAGACTATCACTTTAGTAAAGTAACATATCTAGCAAACTATAGTTCACCTACAAAGTAGCAATATGACCTTTGCATTAATTTTCTATCCATTATGTATATTCATTATAAGTCACAATGGTCTTTGATCAAAGTTACATTTTGACTTAAGCAAGCTCATTTGAAATATAAGTTTGACCGAGACTAGCTATAAAATTCACAATTATTCTCTTAATCTATCTTTGACCAACCATAACATACCTCTTGACCTTAGATGCTTCCATAGGCTAGCAATAACCCATCATTATATCTACAAATCATATTTAATCAATTTTTTTGTGGAAGTAGGTAAATATATTGGCAAAAAGGGGGTATAGAAGGGCTATACTATACAAGAGCATGTCATAAGCAAAAGTATACACGAGTTATCTTTACAAAAAAAACCCAGTGTAATCTAGCTACAGGGCTTAGCCCTTTGATGAGGCCTTTTTTGGCCCTAATCACTGCTCCTAAGTCTCTTTCCACCTGGTGAAAGATGTGCAGGTTCTTCATTCTATTGTGTATAGCCAAGTTTCTGACCTTCCAAATGTTGAAGCACACATTTGTAAGGCAGAGCCCGCCAAATGCCAGTTCATTCAGATTTGAGGATTTTCCTTTGATCGGTTCCATAGTATCCAGTATGCAGTTGGATCTGTAAGGCCCCCACCTATTCTTAAGCCACACCAAAGACCAAACATATTTCGCCTTTCTGCATTCATGGAAAAGATATTGCTAAACATATTTAATCAATTTTGCATGCACTTGATCCAAAATAAATATTGCTAAAAGATTCATTAGTACTTTTTTGTTTTACTAATTCCATTATTCATAAATTTAAGCTTCTCCTAGAATATTTTTTTAATCATTTGACAAGCTCATTTAGCAAAATATTTCAATCTATATTCTTGTACCACTCTTCTAGTTATAAGTCTTCTACACGTGATTCAAGGTGAGAAGGAAATTGTCTAAAACTAAGTCAGTGGTCCTCCTCGACTTGGAAAAGAGGTAAGAGGTGGTGATCTTCCATTGCACATCCAAATAATATTTTAGGGGGTTTCCCATCAGCCTAGAAAAGGAAACATGTGTTCTATAGTTAGCAAGATATATATGATAAAGTGCACAATTAGATCTTTATTTTTTGTCTTAGAATTATAATCAAGTATTGTATTCCCTCTTAAATTAAAAAGGATCTTTTTTTGCATTCCAAATTGTTGAATAAATAATTAGACATATATTTGGGAAGCCTGGTGGTTTTTGAAATGTCAAATATAACATACACTTGACTCTAATCCTTCTACACCTCCTTGATTACAAATTTACTTATACAACCATTTGTATTAACTTGCCTATTTTTTTGAGTTTGCAAAATATGTCTATGGAAGTCCATCCACCTCATCTACATTCCTTTTTAATAAAGATTCAATGGTACATGAACAATGTGACAAGATCTCAAAGAAACAGGTGCAGGATGATATACGTTCGAGGATAGTTATGTATGAATACATGTAAGAAGTGAAAAAATTTCTATGTGAGTGACAATCTTGTATGGCATAACAAAAAATGATAGAACTTTGTGTAAATGCATGAATCATCCAAGACTATTTGGGATGAATAGAGAGGATATTATATTCACATAAAGTAAGTCAAACTACATCCAACACAATTTGCTAAGGTTTCATGCATGACAAATAGGCATGGTATGACACATAGGTGTGTTGTCATCCAATATAGGGTTCTTATGTTCATTGGTAGACTAGATTCTTAGAAATTTGACTATATTGTAAAATAATGGTGTTAGATAAATATAACAATCTAGTTAATGAAAAAATATTTCTAGATGAAAAAGCATTCCATGAGGATGTAAAATAATTTACATTTGGGATTCATTGGTCTTTATCAATTATAAGAATATTATCTAATTTTCTTGATATATAAACTAAGCAAGTTGTTTTTTTCAAAAATTAGTACAACATACACAAAAACTACTTTTAGAAGACATTTGGGTTTTAAAAATGGTAGCTAATGATGCACCAATTATTGTCTATCGTAATACCGATTGTTATGTTGTTGACTTCCAACGAAGTGATAGCATTCAAAATGTCATGTGAATAGGAAATAACTTGGACCACTATTATTAACAAGGGTGTGGGAACTCATGCTTGGTTCCACTAGCTTTGTTCCATATTGCAAAACATGTTGTTTAATGTAGTTAACTAGAATGACTTCAATAGTTTTAACCTCTAGAAAAGACATCGTACAAAGTGATGGTGTTCCTATGAGTGACACCACAAAGACTGACATGCTTTCTAGTTAATTCAATCTTTATAGACGATGAAACCTTTCTTTATGGGTTATGATATTTGTTAAAGAACCCATTGTAGAATTTTGTGTGGTCTAGTTAGATCACCATAAATAAAAGAGAAAGAAGTTTGGAAGCCACCAATAGAATCAGAAGTCTATGCAAATTGCAATTCATATATTATACATTTTGGGAACTTGTTTTTCTATTGGTAATTCTGTCATAAGTTTTTTTTTCATTATTGGTATCACCAAATCTCATATGTTATTGAGTTATAGGGGACTAGTCAATTAAATTACATGTGGTTTAATAGAGCTCAAAATTGATGCAAATCTTAGTATTTGCGTCTATCCCAATATAGAGTGCGACAAAAGTATAAAAAAAATTGACTTTTCTAAAAAATTGGAACAATGAGATTAAGAGAGAAATATTTCTCCCCCCTCTCCCACACCCATCACAGAGGGTGAACACCTGGGAGGGTGGTAAATTAAGGTGACAACTAGGATTTGAACTCGTGAGTTCATATCTTTATGCCAATTCATTTCTTAAAAATTGCAACTATGATTATCTTTATGGACTTCATACCTTATAGAAGTTGCAAACTCGAGAGTCGATCTCTTCCTATTATATCTGATTATTTTTTTAGATATTCTACCTCCTATGTATATATTGTTTAGATTGTATAATTCTTGATGAATATTTTGAAGATTTACTTTGTCATTTAAATTTTCTATAGATCATGTTTCAATCTTAAATAAGACTGGATTGTAAAACTCCATTGTAATAGTTAGATAAAGAAAAAACCCTCAAATTGTTTATATTGGTCAAATGTTCTGTTATGAAACATGGGATCACTTTTTCCATTTTACTTAATATTAGTTATCTTGATGTTCTATAGAATCAATATCACCTTGAGGAGATAATCATGTACAATAATAATAGTATCTCTAGGGAAAGTCTTTTCAGTTAAAACCCATGAAGTCTAGTCATATGAAGTTGTCTAATGAATTGTCACTACAACTAGAAACAATACTAGTATTTAACAATAAAACACTATGAGGCTTAACTATTTCACAAATTAGGGAAATTGTTGGTCTTATAACAAGTTTTATAATGTGTATTTAGAATGACTCACTCTCCCTATGAGTATACAAGATTGAAGTAGCTAAGGTTGAATCCCAAGGGAAATTTAATTTTGAGGAACAAGAACTATTGGTTTTAAAAATCTAGGCATGCTTAAAAAATTGTGGTTTGCTATAAATTAAACAACTATGCATAAAATGATTAACCATTATACAAACTAGTGATAGATTTAAGTCAAATACAAGTTTAGGATTTGGATTAAATTTTCACACCTCATTATAAAACATCAAAAAAGCATAAAAGTTGAATACAAGAATATAAAATGAGGATGTAAGTGTGTTCTTCTATCCCTTCTAGTAGTAGCAGAATTAACATAATATTAGCTTAAGCACTTCTATTACTAATCAAAGAATTAGAATATGTAACTATAACATCCCAAGATTTGAAGCTTCAGATAAAATAATCTTTAAAGGAATGATTGGACTACCCATATCACCAAAGTGCACTTCCTTTTTAGGGATCTCATCACTAAAGAACTTTTTGGTTAAGCATGATCAACCCAGAGTAGTACTAGGATGGGTGACTAGTCAGGAAGTTTGTCCTGGTTTACGTGTGAGTGAGGACAAAGTGCATAGTTAAGGCCAGTGTTGACTGTGGGGCTAGTCATCATTGTTGAAACTCTATTAGAGCCTTAGGAAGTGGGCCCGAGTTTTACAAATGGTATCATAGCTATAACCCATCCAGTAGGTGGGGCCCACATGGGAATGTGGCATGCTAGTCTTGATTCATTCGGTCCAGGCATGTTGGAAAGAGATCTCTATGGTTCTATAGACACCCTTGCATAGGTATTCTGTGATTCAGAGTTGGGTATCCATTAGCCATTATAGGTCTACACAGAAATGGGGAAATGTTATGAGGTCATATAGTTGAGCCTTAACGAAGATGTCAAGAGTCTAAGTGGAGAAGATTATAACATCTTGAGATTTGAGGCCTTGGATAAAATGATCTTAAAAGGAATGATTGGACTATCCATAGAACCAAGGTGCACCTCCTTTTTAGGGAGTCCATCCCTACATGACTATGTGGTTAGGCGTGCTCAGCCCAGAGTAGTACTAGGATCAGTGACCAGTTTGAAAGTTTATCTGGGCTTGTGTGTGAGTGAGGACAAAGTGCACAATTAAGGGTAGTTATAATGACCTCAGTTTTCAGCAACCAAAAATTAATGAAGGTTAAAATAATTAGAGCCATTACCTAAATTTTTCCCAAGCATTCATATTTTAAACAAATAATCATCAATAGCAAATAATTTCCACTAATTCTAAAACATTGTTTACAAGTTGTTCCTATAGAACTTACATAACTTTCCATCATCATAATTGTACATATGAGAACTATATGTGAATAAGTATCTATCTATTCCTCCTTACAAGTTAACTGTAATGTCTTTAAATAATTTCATTTTTTCATCATATCTTGATATCATCTTATCTACCATGTACCTAAAATGTTGTGAAACAAATGCATGAATGAGCATATCGAAATATACATTGTATGTGGGGTGCATGCAAAAGTTTGCAAGTACAGAACAACAAATATTCAACAATTACTTTCAAATAATAGCTATATATCATTTTCTTCACATAATCTTTCTTTTTGTGATACTCATAGTAGAATTATAGTTGAATGGAATTTAAATAAACATCCAACAGTTTAATTGTTCAATCCTTGAGAAACACTCAGCAAACACCAAAAAACTAATGCGGGTAGTCATAAGTGTAACCATGACCCTCAATGGTGAGCCATGTAAATTATGCATTTATACTTCAAGCATATTCAATTAGTCTAATCAACAAATCCAAGCAATTCAATAGTTAATTTGCATGTATATAAATCCTAAAGTATCACCATCATGTTAAACACATAAAAACCTACTTTGGTCCTAGCCTGGGGTTTATGTTCCCTTATTATCAGATTATCATTAGGGTTATACTTTGATACTCCAATTCTCATGTTTAGTGATCTAATGACTCAAGAACCCTAGTTTATATTTGGTATAACCATGATTATCAAATATACCTTGTTATAATATAATGAACACTTTTATCAGATAATGTACATTAACAACATATAAAATCATGATGTTTTATCCTAGATTCTTGGCATGCATAATTATTCACATCAGAAACCCTAACTACCTCTTCATTATTATCATGATCACCTTAATTTCTCAGTTTGTCCAATATTATAAGTTATTTTGGCAAAGAAATCATTATTAGCATATTCCAACGTCTTATTACACAAACTTAGGGTTTAAATACATTAATCACCACTTAAACCCACCTTTTCACTACTTTTTAAATTGAAAGCATAATTAGACTCTAAAATTATTTTATTTAGACTCCTCTCATTTTTCTCATCAAATTTTTAATATAACATGTTGCAATTGGAGTTACCAATTAATTTCTATAACTTTTGCAAATTAAATCATAACAGACCAATAGGGAGTTGATACTTAAGCAAAAAATCCTATTTTTACTAGTGGTAGGTGTCGAGACTGGGATATAGGTGAATCACCTCTGTTCCCTCATACTTCATGTACACTCTGATGGGTTGTTTGGTCATTTATATGTAGTCCTCTCCCTTCCTCCCATCGGGGTCTCCTCCTGTCCTACGTGGTTGGGTGATACCCGAAGAAGGTGGGTCAATAGAGGCTTGGCTCCTCGTACTTGGGTGTCAAATGGTCGAAGCATGATCTCTATACCTTTTCCAGATCCTTGCAAAGTCAAGGGTGCTTCTTAGTTTGGCTAGAGAGTGCTAAATTTAGCTAGACGAAGCTCTGCTTTGACTTAGGTTACAAACATGAAGGAGGTTAGCTCTCGGACTTGGTCTGGGGTCTAGACCCTCTACTTGATCTGTTAGAGAGGTGAAACTCAAGGTGTAGTCCTATATGATCCCTCTTCAAGCAAGTCCTCATCGTCCTCCACCTTTTATACTTAAACTAAAGAAATCTTCATCGTCATTGTCTACTGTCTAGCAACTTCTTGACAATCCTCCTCCCATCCTTCCTCCTATATTGTTGCACCTAGTCTACTACTTGTATAGACAAGAGACTCTAGGTCTTAGGAAGGGTGTAGGGAGATAGATGGGTGAAGGGTCTACTCTCAGTTTCTCTTGATGTATAGGTTGGTGTTGGCCTCATAGAGAATATGAATTTCCCTCCTCATATAGACATGGGTGGGGGACACACTAGTACACCATAATCCAAAAAGGAAGATGATTTATCACATTATGTACGGATACTTCCTCATAACCCCTATGTTCTCATTTCCTTTATCCTTTCTCGCTTGGTGTACAAGGAATATGTCTAAATGGCAAGGTACTTTTGATATTACAAACACATTTTACTACCTTCCTATAAGAAAAAGGGCATCTCTTTTATCCAATTAAAATAATAGGAGAAAGGCAAGGCATCGTGCTTAGGAATAAATTAAAGATATTCTCCTTATATGAAATTCTTGACTTTTATTTTTATTAAAACTTCAATTTGGAAACCACAAGTTGTAAAGGGAATCATATCTTTATATGGTACACGTTGAATTATTGGATCCTTAACCCATTAGGATAAATACTTCATGGCTTGAAATCTAGATTTTTCCTCTCTCTCTCTCTCTTTGATGTATTCCTTAAACCACTTATGGGGACTAAATATTATTTTTCCTACCTATATCCAATTTTTGAGGGATATTGGGAATCTCACACAAAGCATGCTCCTTTTAAACAGTTATTAAAAACATTTATCATAATTTCTTAAAACATCCTTTTCTCTCATATTCTAGAATTCTCCTCTTTTCCTTATTATTTTCAATTATTTCAAAAGTTAGGTCGAGATAATATTAATTGATGACTCAAAACATGTGTTGCCAAACTGGCTAGATAATTACCTTTTTAAATACACCGACCATCTTATTTTCTTTTGGGAACTTGTGTATTATATTATATTTTTATTATCCTAGTCACCATTTTTTATTTATGCACTAAAAATCTCTTTTCTAGAGAATTCCACACAATTCTATATTTAACAGTATCAATTGTCCATTACTCTAGGAATCCCTTTATTATTGTATTTTCCATTTCTTTCTCTTGCTCAACATTGTTAATGGACTATTGCAAATGAAATCCCTTTATTTCTTTAACTTGTTCCACAAGTTCATTATTATTCCATGAATAATACCATTGGGGAATTTACTTATCAATCCATGGCTTATATTTATATAATTCAATTTCTCTAAAATTGAGGATATTACATCCACCCCCTGAAAAGAAATTGTGTCCCAAAAATAGTAAGTTAAGGTGAAGGAAACTCATCTTAGATCCAAACCTTAGGGTTAGCAACCCTTCTTAGCTATCTTTAACAAATTTTAGTGATATACAAATTCCTCACATTATTACTATGATTGGCACTTGAATGCAATTCAAGGTATACCCACATCCTTAGTATTAACATATTATCATATCTTAATTATTTCAATTTTCAATTTGTGCTTTCAATTGCACTTGGTGATTTAACTTTTCATCTAGGTTTCAAACCTATTATTCATTTATTCCTACATAAGGGTGTGGTAACACCTCCAACCCAAGGTCATGTAATTAAGTCCAACTTAAAATATTCATTTTAATATATAAATTGTAAGCATAACATGTGTCTACCCAATCTCTCTCACTCATAATGAGATGAAATATGCACTTGACTACAACCCAAATACAAAGTTCATTCGATTCCAAGAGCATATATGGTGTACCAACAAATTATATGAATATTTCATAGTTTAGGTTGAATCATTCTCAATAAGACTCTAAACATTACATAATTTTAATTCAACAATTTTCTTATATTTCATAAAGGCAGGTGTTTTACCCACTATTAAGTTTGTACGCAACTCCTTTCATTATTACATGATGCCTTGTATCCATTATATTTGCACCTCATGTATTATGAGCCTTAGCCACTTCCTCGAGGTCTCTAAGGGTACATGTACTTTGGAGTCATCTTATCCTTATGCATTTAGGGAATGCCTCTCACGTTCACCCATTGACCACATGAACATCATGAAGGTGTCCAATCTCCTGAGACATGGGACTCAAGAAAACATAGCTATTACCTCCCGACCAGATGGTCTTGTGCATTTAGGAACAATCAACGCCTAATCTCATCAGTCTCATGTACCTTTATTACTCCCTACTTGACCTTTAGGATTGACTTAGGGCTCTACTCTTCCTAAGGGTTTCATTGAGATATTACAACTTTAACCATTTTCAAGGACATTATTTTCATATTTAATTCTTTAAACTAGATTTCCTCCATCTCTTATGATGTGCATTATTTATTTTATGTCCCCTCATTGGTCTCATGGCGACTTACCATTTTGAAATTGGTCTCTTACTATCAACCACTTCCATAGTGACTTTTTCTCATGTTCCTCAGAGATGGCATACTTGGGTTCAAAGAATCATACTCAATATTTGTGTTGTCATAGTTTATAACCTTAATACTTTACACTTTAGGTGACATTTAAGGTTACTACAAACTTTAAATTGATTTATCATCTCACCCTTCTAGGGAAGGTCCTAACCTAGGGTGCCTTCTCAGCTGACAGGAGGAGGTTAGGCTCTCTATCCACAACCTAACCCCAAGGTCTTAGGGTTTACCCATCCTTAGGGTTCTTTTCCCATTCATGGGTTGACCCACCCAAGGTCGGGACGCCAACCCTAAAAGTTTCATATTTTCATCTTTATGCATTATTTTTATTGTAACGTATCAACCCTTGTTTGCTCAATCTTTGGGATACCCTCTCATAGGGTTTTATCCCTACAATGGACTTCGACCACCTTCCCCTCTAGGGGCATGGTGCCTCACTGACTTTCCCAATATGGGGCTTCACCTTTTATGACCTTCCCTATTTGGGGCTTGACCGTCTACAATGTAGAATCATTCCACCTTCCCTATCTGGGGCTTGGTTCCATGTCACACTTCATATCCATGGGCTTGACCTTTCCCGACCTCCCCCTCTAGGGTCTTGGGACTACGTCAGTCTTCCCATCTATGGGCTTGACCTTCTATGATCTTCCCCTCCAAGGGCTTGATCATAGTCATCTCATTGACTTTCTTTCCATATTCAAACTTCCAGATATAGCATAGGTATTCGAGCAAGTTATATTCATATTTTCATGTAACCTAATTAAACATTTCTTATTTCAACCTCTCCACGCTTATCCTCTTTTATCAATGGTGCACCCTCTCTTTAGGGGAGCCTCTTTATGGGATACCCTCTCTAATATTTTTGTCCTGCAGTGGACATTTCATAAATATGCCTTCTATTTCTGGCTTGGCCTGAGGTGACCTTCTATTTTGGACTTGATCACCAGACATCCCAATGATGGCTTTATTCACCCCATGCACTTTAACTCACTAGAGACTAATATAGGTTTTGATAAGGTTACGTCCATAAATGCATTATTCATAGGTTACTTATGTTTCTTAAAAATTCTCTCATTAATGCCTAGTTGTACATGCACACATGCATGAGAGATTTAGTTTCCTAACTATTTTACTTATATTATTCTTATTCTTTTTCAAGGTTCATATGAGTAGTGTTCTATATCACCAAACTACTCTCATTCCCCATAATTAGGGTTTTAGATTAGGATTAGAGACTACACCATGACCCTTAGGGTTTTAGGTTAGGATTAGAGACTACACCATGGCTCTTAGGGTTTCTATGTCCCTTGACCCAATAGGGTTTTTCTAAACCAACCTTAGTTCCATCTAGGCTTACCCTCATAAGGAAAACCCTAAAAAACCATGTTCTTTTCTTTATCATTACTTCTACATTACATGTATATTATTGTTTCCACATTACATGTACATTATTATTTGCATGTTACATGTACATTATTATTTCCCCATTACATGTACATTATTTGGTGGAGGATTCCTTAATCCTACTTCTTCTCAAAAACCCTAACTTTAGATGAGGGGAGAAATATCTTCTAGGGTTTATAAAGTATAATGATGAGAAATGGATGAATCAAGATGAGAAGGAAACCTAAATGTATTTTACTTTGGGAAAAACCTTCTGACTTTTGCCAGGAAGGATGCACGGTCCTGGGAGTCCTCTTAAGATGACTAGCAGCATGGAGGAAACTTTTGCCAGCCCCTGGGTCCTAGTCCCTTATCGACACCATTGTCTTTACAAAATACCTTAATAATTCCCTCATATTTCTACAAATTACTTGTAATTATAAACTATTAAATATCATTTGAAAATTTTGGGTTCTGATACCAAATGTAACAACATCACATTTCATCAACCCCTAAATGACAAAAAGATGAGATCCATCACCTAACTTTTTCTCAAGGATCCAAATTTTAAAAAATAATAGTCAATATCAAATAATATCCATTAATTCAAAAACATTTTTTACAAGTTTTTCTAGAGGAACTTAAAGAACTTCCCATCTCCAGAATTGTACATATGCAAACTATATGAGAATAAGTATCTATCTAATATTCCTTACAAGTTAACTTTAATGTCTTCAAGAAATTTTATATGTCCATCATATATTGCTATCATATTATCTAGCATGCACATAAAATGTCGTGAAATAAAAGCATGGTTCATCATATCGAAATATATTATGTATGTGGGGTGCATTCAAAAGTGTGCAAGTATATAAAAATGTATATTCAACAATTACTTGCAAATAAGAGCTATCATTTTCTTCACATAATCTTTCTTAAAGTGATACTCATAGTGGCATTATAATTGAACAAAATGTAAATAAACATCCAATAGTTTAGCTATTCATCTTTGGGAAACATTTGGCACACACAGTCAAACTAATGTTCGTAGTCATAAGCGCAACCACGTACCTCAACGGTGATCCATGTAGATTATGCAATTATATGTCAAGCATATTCAATTAGTCCAATCAAAAGATCAAAGCAATTCAATAGTTAATCTGCATGTATATAAATCCTAAAGTGTCACCATCATGTTAAACACATAAAAAACCTTACTCGTGTCCTAGTATAGGGTTTTGGCTACCTTGTTATCAAATTATCATTAGGGATATAATTCAAAACTCCAATTCTCATGTTTAGTGATCTAATGACTTAAGAACCCTAGTTCATATTAGGTATAACCATGGTTATCAAATCTACCTTTTTATAATATCATGAACACTTTTATCATATTATGTGCATTAACAACATAGAAAATTTTGATCTTTAATCCATGATTCTTTGGATGTATAATTATTCACATCAGAAACCCTAACTACTCTTCGTTATTATCATGATCACCATGATTTCTCATTTTATCCAATATTATTTGTTACTTTGGCAAAGAAATCATTATTAGCATATACCAACATCTTATTACACAAAACTTAGGGTTTAAATACATTAATCACCACTTAAACCCATCTATGCACTACTTTTGAAATTGGAAGTATAATTAGACTCTTTTTTATAGAATTCAGGAGGCTTTCTTATTCATCATGCCCTCCCCTGGTGAGCTAAATCAATATTCAAAATACAAGCACTAATCAAGCATTGAAAAGCAAATGTGGTAGTATCACTACCATTACAAAAATAATAAGTGAGACTATCAATGGTCTCAGGAGGTGGAAGTTCATATATTTTGAATTTTCTAGGGTTTTTGAGTTGAAGTTTGGCTAAAATGTCAGCTACTTCAATAGTCTCCCTACTGGAGTACATCACTTTCCATGTTGGATTCTTAAAGCTCTAAATTATCCTAGTGATATTTACATATCTTGGGCTCCCAATTATAGGTTCATTCAACATATTCACTGCACCTTGGGAGTTAGATTCTATCAAAACCACATCCATTTTGTTTCATTCAAATACCTCGATGGCTAGAAGAATACTTGATGATTCTTCTTCACGAACGTCCCCCGACTCTAAGCTCTTTGATGCTCCCCCATCCATCAATCGACTGAGTCCCTTGCTACTAGAATGCAACATGTTTGTTTTTATTTGATTGCAACATCATTATTAAATTTTACTTCATGTTGGAGAGGTCTTCTCCACTACCTCTTGATGGGTGAGATATTGACTTGTTGATGCTCTGCTAATCTTTGTATCTGTAACTTCACCTCTCTTCAGATAATGTTATCTAATGGATTGGTAGGGCGTGCTTTCCTTCAAAGACATATTTGTTTCTACATGCCCATATATTCCTATAGGTCACAATGAATGTGAGCCTGAAGTCATCATCCTATTCAAGGTGTTTGTAGAACCATTATTCCATGACTGTGTTGTTGTATAAGGAGGATGCTAGTCTACCATTTAGTAGCTTATACCAGACTTCCCTAGTGAAGCGACAATATCTAGTTGCATGTAAGGTCAATTCTGCCTCATGTTGGCACCTCAGGCATACATTATTGGTAGACATGTTGCATTGCACTCTTATTTGATTTGTCAGTAGAGCCCCGTGCATCATCAGCGACATGAAAACTTCCAGTTTGAGATGACATTCTCAACTTCTAGATCACTGGCCATTTTCCTTTGACAAAAATGTCTTTCCCTTCCCTCAACTTGTTATAGGTTGTTTTAGTAGAGTACATTCCTTTACTTGTCTGATTCCACACCATGATGTCTTCACTCATCTGCATCTGAGGGGTTGTTGAGAGATGTAATATGTTTCAGCACTTTTAGTAGAATCCATTCTCTCAAGAACTATAGAACCTAGTCCCCATTGAGATTCACTAGTGACCATACCTTCATATCCATGAGATCATATGGAATAGGTTTTAACACACCGTTCTTTAGCACTGGACCATTTTGCCACCATTTATCCTCCCATACTCTAGTGTTGTGTCCATTCATAAAAATCCAGTAGGAGTTCTCCTCAATGAAGTTTTTTCTTGTAATGGTTGTAATGCCCAGTCTGGACAAATGTCCACATCTTCCTGGAAGCCCCTTATCAAATCTTGACTTCTTCCCTTTACACCATAGGGAGTTCCATTTGTTGTTGAGGTGCCAGGCATGTTTGTATAGGATCACATGGTTCCATTGTTGCATGGACTTCAACCCCCGACCTCCATCTCCTTTGTTAAAGGTTATTTTATCCCAGGCTACAAGAGCTAATGTGTGGGCTTTGTGTGACCCCCCCCCAGATGAACCGTCTAATCAAGCTATCAATCTTATCACATATCTGAAGGAGTACCATGGTGGATCATACTACATAGGTGGGCATCACTGAGAGTGTTTCCTTATCTAGACAGATACAACCTACAAGGGACAAGCTTTTTGTAGCCCAGGCATTCACCTTGTCTAACACACTCCATGGGTGGGGAAGCATAATTAGACTCTGAAATTTTATTTAGACTCCTCTCATTTTTCTCATCAAAATTCATACATAACATGTTGCAATTGAAGTAACCAATTAATTTCTATAACTTTTGCAAATTAAATCATAACAAGCCAATAGGGAGCTGAGATGTAAGAAAAAATCATATTTTTAGTAGTGGCAGGCACCAAGACTAGGATATAGGTGAATTACCTTTGTGCCCTCGTACTTCACATACACTCAGATGGTTTGTTTGGTCATTTATCTGTAATACTCCCCCTTCCTCACGTTGGGGTCTCCTCCTACCCTTTGGGTGATACCTGACAAAGGTCGGTCAACGATGGATCGTCTCCTTATAGATCCTCACTCTTGGACATCAAATGGTCAGAGCATGATTTATGTACCTTTATGAGGTCCTTGCGGAGTCGAGGGTGCTTCTTGGTTTGTCTAGAGATTATTGAAGCTACCTAGATGAAGCTCTTCTTCAGCTTAGGTTATGCACATGAAGGAGGTTGGTTCTCAGACTTCCATTTGTGCATAGGACGTTGAAGAGCATTGGGCATTTCCATGAAACCCCTCTACCAAACCTAGGAGTTTGCAAACTCCTTATGGTGCTATGGGGTATAGACCCTCTTCTTGATCCAGTAAAGATGCAAAACTCCATGTGTAGTCCTAGATGATCCCTTCCAGTGAGTCCTTGTCATCCTCCACCTTTCAGACTTAAACCAAAGAGATCTTCATTGTTGATGATTATTGTCCAACAACTTCTTGATGGTCCTCCTCCCATCCTTCTTCCTATATTGTTGCACCCATTCTACTGCTTATATAGTCGAGAGCTACTAGGTCTTGGGAAGGGTGATAGGGAGATAGGGATGGGTGAAGGGTGTGGTCTTCGTTGCTCTTGATGTATAGTTTGGTGTTGGCCTCATGGAGAATATGAATTTCCCTCTCATATAAACATGGTTGGGGGAGACACTAGTACACCATAATCCAAAAAGCAAGATGATCAATCACATTATGTATAGACACTTTCTCATAACCCCTCTTTCTATTGCCTTTTCATATCTCCCTTGTTGTATAAGGAATATGTCAAAGGGAAAGGTACTTATGATATTACAAACACACTTTACTAACTTTCTATAAGTAAAAGGATGTCTCTTTTATCAAATTAAATTAAAAGGAGAAAGGAAAGGCATCTTTCTTAGGAAGCAATTAAACACATTCTCTTTATATCACATTCTTGACTTTGTTCTTATTAAAACTTGGATTTGACAACCACAAGTCATAAATGGAATCATATCTTTATATGGTACACATTGAATGATTGGATTCTTAACCCATTAGGAAAAATACTTCATGGCTTGAAAGCTAGATTTTTCCTTTCTCTCTCACTCTTCGATTTATTCCTTAAACCACTTACGGGAACTCATTACTATTTTTCCCACCTATATCCTATTTCTGGGGTTTTATTGGGATATCTCACACAAAACGGGCTCCTTTAAACATTTATTAAGAAAATATCATTATTTCTTGAAACATATTTTTTCTATCGTATTCTATAATTCTCCTCTTTTCCTTATTATTTACAAGTATTTCAAAAGTCACATCGAGATAACATTAATTGATGTCTCAAAACACGTGATGCCAACCTGGCTAGACAGTTACCTTTTAAAAAACACCACACATCTTATTTTCTTTTGGGAACTTGCATATTATCTTATATTTCTATTATCAAAGTCATCATTCTTTATTTATGCATGAATACTCTCTTTTTTAGAGAATTCCACGCAATTCTATATCTAACAATATCAATTGTCAATTACTTTAGAAATCCCTTTAATATTGGATTTTCCATTCTTTCTTTTGTCCAACATTGCTAATGAATTATTGCAAATCAATTTCCTTTTATTTATTTAACTTGTTCCACAAGGACATTATTATTCCATGTATAATACCATTGGAGAATTTACTTATCAATCCATGGCTTATATTTATATAATTAAATTTTTCCAAAATTGAGGATATTATAGTAGTGGTGGTTTGTGGGGCAAGTCATCATTCTTGAAACTCCACTAGATCCTTAGCAGTGGGTCCAGATGTTAATGTAACACACCTCCCTTCTCAATTCTATTACTTCTACATCAAGCAAAGTATAAATAGTGAATTCTTTATTCTCCTAGTACACCATGTAATATGAAAGAAACATGTATTAAATATAATAATATTATTAGCTTAATATGAAATGATGTCCTCACTCCTAGCTTGTGTGTGAGTGAGGACAAAGCACAAGTTAAGGGTAGTGGTGGTTTGTAGGGCCATTCATCATTCTAGAAACTCTACTAGGGCTTTGGGTGGTGGGCCTGGATGATACAGTAACACACTTCCCTTCTCAATTCTATCACTTCCACAGTCAAGAAAAATATACATAGTGAATTCCCCATACTCCTAATACAATATGTAATATGAAAGAAATATGTATTCAATATAATAATATTAATTGTTTAACACGAAATCATGTGGAGGCTACTCCCTCCCATACAAGATACATGAAATGACTCACGCATGGCTATGATTTTTGATATAGGAAAGAAATGAAAGTGGATTACATGAAACAATGAGATTAATGATCCAAAAGAAAAGTAGAAGAGAAGTGAAATCATGGATCCCTAATAGTAGTTCTAGAACTCCTTTGTTATGACTGCAAGTTTCTCCAAGACTTCTCATGTAGATCTAGATGGAGAATATAGAACATCATGTCTACGAGAGATCTATATATCCATTGGTGAAGAGAATTTCTCACTCTATTCTTTTTTCATTTTCAGATCTTGGTTTTCACCCCTCCCCCTCAATCTACTTTGATGCACTCTAAAGTGGCCTAACTCCTAATAGTATCCCTTTCTTGGATATTAGACATAAATTTTTATACTTTTGGGGGTTTCTTACTTGTTTTTGTAGAAACAACGATTAAGCAACATGTTGGTGCGTCAACATGGCGCACTAAAGTCATACAGTTACTCTCTTTTGACTACAATTAATAATTATCACGGCATGCCCAAAAAATTATAGCTCAATGAATGGGTGGAGGCAACCCTTATCTTCCATGGCATGTTTTTAGGGTCTTCGTGAAGCAAATATCTAACTAACATAATATATAAACTTTTGACATACTGTATTGATCTTTTTAGATATCATTGTTGTTGCTAGCGATAAAGTTACAGAATGTGTTAGAGACTCACGCTTCATGTAGCATGCTAATGAATCCCAAATTGATTTCAAATGATTTGTATTTTGTGGTAACGTTTATGCATCCAAGTTCAGTGTTCTTCCTAGTGTTAGATCTATGTAAATAGTAGGTACACAATAGAATTCATGGAACAAGTAAATAACACATAAGAAACAAACAAGGAATGAAATGGACTTGAAATGGATATGAAATAAAGCAATGGAACATGTGTGGATAAAAAATGTAGATGTGAAATGCTCTTATTAGGAATATATGTGATTTACCCAATACATTGCTACTACCAAATGAAGAGATTTTTGTCGACGCATAAGGATATTCAGATATATTTTTTGTGGATATGGTACTAAGGAATTCGTGGCTACTAAGTATTATTTCTTCCAATAGGTGGAACTTGTGGGATGGCTAGCCATTTGTTAGCAGTATATTGATGTTGGATGCAGGGTGATTGAAGAACTAGTAAAATGTATGTTCAAGGGTGATTTACAAAACATTTTTTATATTTAATCTTCATTATGAAAATAGAAATTTTAATTAGCTTGATTAGACATACTTTTGTGGCATGGAAGGTACAATATCTAAGAGAATCATAAATGAAAGATACAAAAATATATCTTTAGATACACAAAGGATAAGGAATTGTTGTCCCTAAGATGGTAAGAAGAAGTTCATCATTAAGTTTTGCTATTATATTTCTTTTCTAATGGTCATGTGCATAACCATTACCATTTTTTCTCTAATCTCTCTTGATTTCCACATCAAATAATAGTTCACTCCCACTCCCCATAATGACCAATCTCTCCCTTCTGTAATCTACATAAAAAAATTTATTCTATCTTCCAAAATAATTTCTTGTTAATCCCCTCCTCTTTCTCATATTTCATAATGTTGTTCCATAATTCAAATTGATATTGTGGAGTGTGCTTTGGTATCATGAAATGACACAAGTTCGTAGAACAATTATCTAACCAAAAGTCATGGTTAAATTTGTGGGCACAGTTAGGAAAATATGTTATGTAAGACAATAATGTTTATTTTTCCTTTAATTACTATGACAAATAACTACTACTTATGTTTCAAATCAATATATGTAATTGATTAAGTTATAAATCCATCTTCTTCCTCAAACATGTAATCAATTTTATCGGCTTCCTCACCTCTCTACCTCATCTCATTTATATGTCCCAGATCATATGTTGACATACATGCCAGACTATGTGGACACATGCGGTCCTCCTCTTCTTGCATGTGTTCTCCTCACTTGTGTGTGGACGTAGTTATTTTCACTTTCCATCCTTCTTATCATTTTGATGAAAAAAATCTTAGTCCTAAGTGCATGTGCACCATTCTCTTATTATGTATCATGTCATTTACCTCTACAACTTCTCATATGTATAGTCCATTTTGAGTAAATCCCTAATCTTTGTTGACTCCCCATGTATTCAAATTTATTCAATGTGCAAGTTGTAATTTGATTAGGACCTAAATGCATATAATGAATCTATCATAATAAAATACTACAATGATGAGGAAACTTTATTCACTTTTGTTATCTAGTGCACAAGATTATTTTTCATATTTCCTTATTATTTTGTTAGTACTATTATAAAGATATTATTAGATTTTTTGGGGTATACCTCTATGAAATTAAAATTTGAATCATTCCCATTTATGTTTTTGCATTTTTCATCACTTGGTTATTTGC